>APFE031741261.1:0-10314 GCA_000404065.3 Pinus taeda | reverse complement strand
GAATGGAAACTCTAAATCTTGGAGGAAACCAGCTCAGTGGAGGAATCCCGCCTTCACTGCTTAATTGCACGGAGTTAAGCAAATTAGGTTTGTATGAGAACAGGCTTACTGGAGAAATCCCGTGGGAGATAGGGACCAGGCTCTCTACAATTAAAATTCTGGATCTTTCAGAAAACCAGCTCAGTGGAGGAATCCCGCCTTCACTGCTTAATTGCACGGAGTTAAGCGAATTAGATTTGTATAAGAATAGGCTTACTGGAGAAATCCCGTGGGAGATAGGGACCAGGCTCTCTACAATTAAAATTCTGTATCTTTCAGAAAACCAGCTCAGTGGAAGAATCCCGCCTTCACTGCTTAATTGCACGGAGTTACGCAGATTATATGTGTCCCACAACAGGCTTACTGGAGAAATCCCGTGGGAGATAGGAACCAAGCTCTCTAAAATTGAAACTCTGTCTCTTGGAGGAAACCAGCTCAGTGGAGGAATCCCGCCTTCACTGCTTAATTGCACGGAGTTAAGCCAATTAGTTTTGTTTGACAACAGGCTTACTGGAGAAATCCCGTGGGAGATAGGTACAAAGCTCTCAAATTTAGAGATTCTGCTGCTCTGGGGAAACGAATTAAACGGTACCATTCCGAAATCTTTAGGAAATTGCTCTCAGCTTTCAGGCCTCGAGCTCTCTGCAAATTTCTTAATGGGAGGCATACCTCAAGAATTTGGAAAGCTCCGTATTCTACAGTATCTGGGACTTGCTGATAATCATTTGTATAGTGAGGAATCCATTTCCATCTTTGGAGCACTTTCAAACTGCACCAATCTGCAAGAACTCACTCTTGCGAACAATGATCTTAAGGGCGACTTGCCTGGAAGCATAGGCCGTCTTTCTCAAAATCTGCTTTATCTCTATTTGCATGGGAATCGTTTCACTGGTAAGATACCCCAGGAGATGAGCAACCTCACTGGATTGATCGCGTTAGCTCTAGGTGGTAATTTGCTCTCTGGAAGCCTTCCTTCTGCACTAGGAGGGCTGTCTTCTCTTCAACGGCTGGACCTCTCCCGGAATAACTTGGAAGGTAATATACCCTATCAATTCAGTCAATTGAAAGCTCTGTATGAAGTGGACCTTTCTCAAAATGCGTTTTCTGGAGAAATTCATCATGTTTTTGCAAGTTTACAGCAGCTAAGAAGATTAAATCTCAGCTGTAACAAATTCAGTGGTAATATACCGGACAGTGATATAGGGAATTGTTCCAATCTCGAGCTTCTGGACCTCAGTTACAACCAGCTAAGCTGCGTGATGCCATCCAAAGTGGCTAGCCTTCATAACCTACAGTTCTACATTAATGTCTCACATAATGCGCTCACAGGAAGGGTGCCTGCCGAACTGGGAGGAATGCACATGGTTCAAGCGATTGATCTTTCAGCCAATAATTTTTCGGGGAGCATACCCGGCCAATTGGTGAATTGTGCTGAACTGGACTACCTTAATCTTTCTCACAATTCATTGGAAGGCACTATTCCGACATCAATCGATCAAGTTGCAGGACTTCAAGATTTGGATCTCTCTTTCAATAAGCTTTCCGGTCCCCTGCCTAGCTCTATAGAGAAATTACAGAAGCTTACGCATTTGAACTTGTCATACAATAACTTCACAGGAGAAGTACCATCCTCTGGAGCTTTCAGAAAACTGAATTTGACATCATTCTTAGGAAACAGTGGACTCTGTGGCAGATGGATAGAGTTACCTCATTGTAAATTGACGACAAGGCACCATCATGATTCCAAAAGAAGGGTAGTTATCTTGGCCACTTCGGTCGGTTTAACTTTGCTATTGGTATTTTGCCTAGCCTTAATCATGGTTTTGATATATTTTCGTAGCAAAAAGTCTGCATTGTTGGAAACTATTTCAGCTAGATTAGGGAGGATGCTGAGGAGCCAACTCCGCGAGACGAAGATTGTAAGTGAGGAAGAGGTGAACAGAGCAACTAATGGTTTTAGCCCGGATAACCTACTGGGGCGTGGCGGCCATGGGTCAGTGTATAAGGGCGTATTAGAGAATGGCACAATCGTTGCTGTCAAAGTTATACAGTCTGCCACATCAGGAGGTGCATACAGGAGACTCATAAAAGAATGCAAGACGTTGGGCAGAATCCGACATCGGAATCTGGTGAGAATGGTGGGCGTATGCTCAAGTTTGCAGGTCAAATCTGTGATTATGGAGTTCATGTCGCAGGGAAACCTGGATAAGCATTTGCATTGTAGGGAAAATTCTTGCAGGTTGGATCTGAAAAGACGGCTTAGCATTCTCAAGGACGTGGCCCATGGAATGGCATACCTTCATCATTACTGTTCTCCAGCCATTGTTCATTGTGATCTGAAACCTTCCAACGTTTTACTGGATGAGACGATGACGGCTCATGTTGGAGATTTCGGTATTTCACGCCTCATCAACGATTCAGCAGCAGCAGCAGCCTCAGGGGACACCTCCAGTCATGTGATCGGGTCTGTTGGTTACATTGCACCAGGTAAATACTACTGATACACTTGATTGGTTGAGCAATGTTGTCTATTAGAAATATTTGAGTCAGTGATAAAGGTTTTATATATAAATGCTGATATGGGATTATATGTGAGTCACTAATAAAGGTTTTATATATATAAAATCGGTTACAGAATATGGTACAGGAGGGCGCCCGTCCATGAAAGGGGACGTATACAGCTACGGCATCTTGGTACTGGAAATGATAACGGGAAAGAAGCCCACAGATGCAGTGTTATCAGAAGAAGAGCAGTCATTGCAGAGTTGGGTGGGCGATGCATTCCCCGACAGATTGTTGGAGGTGATTGACACGACTTTGGTGGAGGAGATTAGAATGGAAGAAGAGGATGTAAGTGAATTTATGGGGCATGGAATTGTTGTGCTGTTGGCGAAGATAGGTGTGATGTGCAGTAAAGGGGATCCTCATGAACGACCAACTCTTCTAGAGGTTGAGGCATCGCTAGAGCAGCTAGTCGCCAAAATCCATAAGAAATCAGAAAATGAGTTGAACCGTCTTGGACAGGTGACTGACGAAGCCATCTCTGAATCTGAATCTGACTAGGGCATGTTGTGGAAGAAAATGATTAGTGGTCAGCACATATATTTGGAGGAAAATGATTAGTTTAGATTAGATGATAGTTGTGCATTTTCATTTGTTGTAAGTGTGATTATAGGTTTTTAGTAGTTAAATCCAGAAATATTTTCTAGTTAATTAATCTCTTATATTTTTATGTAGTGAAGAGATTTGATCAGTTAATTAATAATGTAATTAAAATATTTTTCTATCTTAAAATAACATATATCATATATTATTATTTAATTAATATAAATGCGTTTTCTAATTTCTTAATCGATTTTTTTCTATATGAAATAGAGGAAAAAAACAACATACATTTTTGGAATTTCTCAGTTAAAATACAACATACATTTTTGGAATATCTTTTTCTCAGTTAAAATATTGTTTTAATCATTGAAAATAATGACTATTGATTAAGATAATTTTTTTAGTGGTTTACACTGATAATCATAGAATACAATTTATAATATTAAGTGGAAAGAGATTATATTAAGAAAAAATTTATAAATAGTTTGAACTAGTCTATTTTCTTATTATTATCATATTTTTTTATTTTTATTTTTGAAGTTTTTAAGAATAATTGTTATTGAATAGAATTTATAATAAAGTAAAGATTATGTATTAATTTTGGGATTTATGTATAGTTAATGGTTTAGGATTTGCATTTTATTAGCTTATTTTATAAATAAAATTGATATGCTATTTTTTTTTCTTATATATAGATTTAATATAATTATGAAATTCTATAATGATGTAATTTTCACAAGTTACGGGGGCTAATTCATGTATGATAATAGCTTAGACCATCATTTCCAAAGTTTTATTGTCAATTTAATAGTGGCCTATAATTTGTATTTCAATATTAGTAGTTATTTTACACATTAATATTACAACTCGTGGCTATCATCATACTTTGGACCACCACAAGTGGGATACGCAATAGTACATTCATGGATTGACATTTGTTTTATTAAAGAGTCGAATATTATCTATACATTCTAAATATGTTTATTGATTCGTTAAATAATTTTTGTTTTATTCTTGGTAATAATGCATTTATTCTAGACTTAAGGAACCCTCAATCTTGTCTATTTGGATTTGTATTCCTAATGTTCGTCAATACTTTGTGGAAACAAAGATAGCGTGCTCAATTTGCGTTGTTGTTGGTAGATTGTTTGCAAGGTTTACAACATTAATGAATGTTGTATACCAATTCCTATGCCTTTTATTGATCTAATTATGACGGTCTGTCTATGATTCGTGGTAGTTTTCCCATGTCTTTGAAAAAAATTATATAGTCACAACTAAATATGAAATTGATATTTTATGAGAAAGGCTCACACAAATGGCTCTCAATTTACACAAAAATTTCAATCCCTATACTCCTAATCTCATTAATGAAAGTGTAATGAATATGCTTGCTTTCTTCTTGGAATACTTCGAGTGATTCTCCTTGTAAAGGATGTAATGTTTCATTTATAGGAACCTTAAAGGATCCATATATAGTAGTTGCTTCTATGTTGAAAGCTACAACTCCTATCAAAGAAATGAGTAGTATTGGTTTGCATCCATTGAGTTCTTGAGTAAGTAATGTAGCTCATAGGTTAGGATTTTCGAGTGTCTATTATTCTTTGGATGATCATATTTAGGAGTTGTTCTCTTTTCCTTGTTGATAATATTCTAGAAGTATGTCAATGTAATTACTCTACCTTTGACCCCTTGTATCTATTCAATTCAAATATGTATAAGTTGTATATAAGTTACTATGATGGTGGCAGTCAAACCGTATGAGCTTAAATAAATGAACCCTTGTGTAATTCATATAAATATTTCATGTCAATTCCTAATGTATAGCTCAAGCCCAAGGCCCAATCCATCAATGGCTAGGAATCTAATTCAGCTAAACATGTTTTTGATGTATCGTGTGGTAGTGCATACCAAAATGTACTCAATCTATGTAAATATTATTTCAAAATGTAATATAACTTGATCCAACATTGCTATGAGACAACATGAAAACGATTATGGTTTCACTAGTGGGGAAGAGGAAAGGAGGCCCAAGGGCAGGGGTATACAACAATGAGCATTAATCACCATGCACACGCCTGATGATAGTGTTTTCTTTGATTTCATTGCATTGTGGCCTATTGATCTCATCCAATCCAATCATTTTCCATTATCATTGAGTTGCATTGCTAACCTACAAAAAATAAACTTAAAATGTATCAATGACCCTCAATTTCTTCTTAATTGTGACATTGAGCATTGACTCTATTGATTATTCATGGATCATATAAAAACATAACCTACCATTTTTTATCAACGTAACCATTTAGATTCACGTCGACACTCATTTTCCCATGTTGAGGATATCCTACTTATCCCAAAGGAATTCGTAATATAATATTCTAAACATTATACTTTTTGAATTTTTCCTAACTACCTTTTTCTCATAAATTTTACCCAAAATCTAGCTAGAAATTAAAACGAATTGATGGTTTCACAAATATGAGTTGTTGAGATTGCACAAGTCAGGTGTGATAGGTTTTTTCAAGGTATTGAATCTGTTAATGAATTCAAAAATGCAATTTAAGCAATGGAAATTAAAACCTAACCAACCACTACTTAGTACAATTTCGATGATGTACTATAAAAGGTTTAAGAAGTAGAATGTTTAGAATTGTTCATTCCTAAAGGGCATATTCTTCTCCAAGTTTTTATCATTTTCTAATGCCATATGGAACATTTCCATCTATGTTTGTTAATACTTGGTGGGAGAAAAGATAGTATGCTCAATTTACCTTGTTGTTGTTAGATTGTTTGCGAGTTTACAACATTGATGAACGTTGTCTACAAATTCTCACTTGTATTGATCTAATTATGATGGTTTGTCTATGATTGGTGGTAGTTCACCTATTTATTTGAAAAAATATATAGAGTGACAACTAAATATGAAATTGATATTTTATGAAAAAGGTTCACACAGATGGCTCTCAACTTACACAAAAATTTCAATCCTTATATTGCTAATCCCATTAATGAAAATGAATGAATATGTTTGGTTTCTTCTTGGAATACTTATAATGATTCTCCTTGTAAAGGATGTACAATGTTTCCTTTATATGAATCTTAAGGGATGCATATATATTAGTTTCTTCTATGTTGAAAGCTACAACTCCTATCAAGGTAAGAAGTAGTATTGGTATGCATCCCATTGGGTACTTGAGCAAGTAATGTAGCTCATAAGTAAGGATTTTCCAATGTCTATTATACTTGGATGATCATCTCTAGGTGTTGTTATTTTCTCCTTGTTGATCATATTATAGGAGTATCTCAATTCTTATACTCTAGCTTTGGCCCCTTGGATCTATTTAATTAAACTATGTACAAATTGTAAAGAATTCATTATGATGAGGATCAAACCATATGAGCTTAAATAAATGAACATATGTGAAAGTCATGTAAATATTTCATGTCAATTCCTAGTGTATAGCACAAGGCCAAGTCCCAACTTGTGAGTGGTTAGGAATCTAATTGTGCTAAACAAGTTTTCTATGTACCATGTGGTTGTACCTAAGATTTACTCAATATATGTAAATATTATTTCAAAATTTATATAACATGGTCCAATGTGGCTATGAAGAGGACATGAAAAGCGTTATGGGGAGAACTGGTGGGGAAGAGGAAAGGAGGCCCAAGGGCAGGGATTTATAGCAACATGAGAATCAAGCACCATGGATATGCCTAAGGATACTATTCTATGTGATTTCATTAACTATGGCCTATTGATCTCATCCAATCCAGTGATTTTCAATTCTCATTGAGTTGTATTGCTAACCCAAAACAATTGACCTTCAAATATATTGATGACCCTAAATTCCTTCTTAATTTTGACATTCAGTGAAGCCTCTATTGATCATTCATGGACCATCCAAAAACTTGACCTCTTATCTTTGATAATTGTAACCATTTGGATTCACGTAGGAAATCCCTTTCCCATGTTGAGGCTATCCTACTTACACCAAAATAATTTGTAAAGAAATAGTCTAAACATTATATTTACTAAATTTTTCCTTAGTACTTTTTTCTGATCGCTTTTACCCAAAGCCTAGCTAGAAATTTAATCAAATTGTTTGTTTTTTTTGTAACGATGGAGACAGTTCTTGGCTACAAAGGGACTAGTGCCCAGGACATCTACAAGACTTATAAAATAAAATAAATTATAGGGTCGAAGAAATATACCATGAGAATAACAATGAGTGATCTAATTCTGAAACCTATCCTTACAACCGGATTGGCCAAGATAAGTGAGGGTTGCAGAGCTTAGGGTTTTGTTGATGGTGCTTGACCCAACAACATGTTAGGGGATCTCCATGGTAAGAAGTCTCAACTAGACCTCAAACTGTTTGGTATAGGAGTCCCAGTAGTGGGGTAGTACGGTATTTCCTTGACCACGGTTGCGTGCAGAGGTGGGTAAGATGTCCTTGTTGGTAGCAAGGGTGTGACATATGCACCAATTCAAGGAAGGTGCATGAATGCCTCTAACACACGGAACTAGGGTATGAGTGTGCCCCTTAGAAACTAGTGGTAGCACGTAGCGTGGAAGGGAACACACAAACCAAAAAACATCACAAGCTAGAAAGAAGGCTAGCTAACGATCTAAATTGATGGTTAAATCAACAACACATCTTGATAAGATTCATACAAAAATATGTAGAAATGTCCATACATAGCTGAAATACAATAACAACATATGCATGAAATGTGTTGGCTCTGTTATATTGAGAAAGTGAAAGATCCAATCATACATATAACTATGACCAACCACTAGTCCCGACAACAGAACGTTACAATCACTACCACCCGCTCCTCCAAAGAGATATATTAGCTTTACACTGTGGTGAAACCAAGGCTCACTACAATAAACTCTAAGATTTCTCTAAGATATACCTATAGGAAGCTTGGTTCCCAAAAGCCTGTACAATGAGTTATGAGGTTCTATAAATAGCAAAGGGTGGGGTGACCCTTGACATTCCCCTTTGTGACTCTTCACCTACCCTCATGACTCTTCAACTACTACATGACTGTTACACTCTACTATCGACACTTGGTGCTTCACTGTTACAGCATGTTACATTGCAACTTGTACATGTACCAATGTGAGACAAAATAGGCTTGACCAAGCCATGCAATATATCACTAAGACTCGAAAATATGTGGGAAGACCAACTCTTCGACATCCTCATGATGATCGACGATCATGAACTAATGCCAGATTTGGTAGTCTGTTATTGTGTCTGCATTCTCAATGGTTACATCCTGCTCAAAGCACACTCTTTCCTTCGTTGCATTCGGGTTCACTGGTTTGGGACCTCTGTCCAAATCATCCAATAACATCCACATCATATTCTTGAGTGCAGCCGGACCAGTGACATACTGATGCCTAGCATCTGTGCTAATCTCCAAGTCTGTGTTGGTGGCTATGCGTATCAACTCATAAAATTACATGTCCAACTCTAGTCAAACTTGGTTCTTTGCCTTCGCCTATGTGAGTGTGCTAATGGATGGGATCGCGTGCATGTGCATAATGACATCCATGCTTCTAAACACCCATGCATGTGAAGCCTGCAAACTAGTGAGGAGAAGTGGGAGTTCCTCATAGTTTCGGATTTGACTCCGGATGCGTGCCTTCAACTCTACTGCCTTTGGCTTCATCATCTTTGGCAAGTGTAGTGGGGCTCCTTTGTACCACATTGTCCATGTTTGCATGTGATCAACAACAGTGTGCATATTTTACAAGATGTGTGCTCTCCTAGCACAACGATGTTGCCAACCTATGAGATGGACAACTCACTTATGCATGGTGATGAATCTGGAATAAAACATCTGCATGAATGCCTTGAGGGATGATACTTCATCCAATATCCCTCTCTTCAACTTTGCTCTGGAGGATGATGTAACTTGTTCTCCTCCCTACTTGGCTGCTTGTAACTCCTTATCCATGCGCTCGTTCTCTGCTATCAAGAATTGAACACTCGAACTAGTGGTTTCAACATATGATCTAGTAGCATAGACCAATGTTGTTGGATGCTCATGCACATCAAATACGGTCACTCGTTCTTTAAACTGTGTAGGGGATATGTGACCATCTAAAGTGGGCACTCTGCACGACTGCACAACTTTGTGTTTTGACTTGTCAAAAGATATATTGTGCATCTTCGCATCCTAATTTTCTTCAACGATCTCTATGTCTCCTTGATCACTTGGGACTTGCTCTGCTTCTAGATCTGGTGAAGTCAGTGGGGTGACCTCTTTGTTCCGAGGCATGAGGTGAATATCTTGATCTGAGTTTGGTTGAACCATATCCGTATCCATCTTCTTTAGCATCTGTTCAATCTCTTGAGCTAAGTCCTACTCCTATGACTGCTCACCCTATCTACTCTGTGCCAGCTGCTCGGATAAGTCTATAACCTGTATGGGTGCAGTTTCATCAATCTATGCATGTTGTGCCACCTGCTGCACTTGTCTCTGCTGCATTTCATTCTCTCTTTTACGCAACTCTTGTTCTTCCCTAAGTTTCTGCTTCAACTCTTGCAACTCCTTTTTTGTTTCCTCCATCCTTTGTTTCTCTCTTAGCCTTTGTGTGGACCTCTTGTCGCATTGTTGCCTCTTAGCCTCAATCTCCAAAGTTGCTTTCAACACAAGTTGATCTGCTTTGAATTTGTAGCTTTGTTCTGCCTCTGTGCTGTCAACAACTTTCTATTACCTTTGTTACGCACAGGTCTGCTACCCTATGATGCTGATGATGATGTTGCTCTTTGAGATGTTGCTTCCCTCTATTCTACTAACCATTCTACAATTATTATGACAGGTTCATGAACCAGAAGGAGTGATAACAATATCTCCATGGGTCTTCTACAGGCCAATGACACACCTCGTGGATCCAAGGAAATTTCACTCTCACACTATTGTCCTTCACCAAACAATGCAGGTCATACGAATTGAAACTTTTGGAGCCAAAGGTGAATCTCTTGAAATCCTCTGTCTTGGCTTTAGCATGCTTGATATTCTATATCTCATATAACTTGATCCACAAAGGAAGAGTGGCCCAAGGTGACTTCTTCTTCCTGTGCAGTCTTACTGAAAGCCTTGTTGATATGTGATATGACACCTCTTGCATGACAAGCGTGTCCATGG
>APFE031741260.1:0-12604 GCA_000404065.3 Pinus taeda | reverse complement strand
TAGGGTCCAAAACCAAAATTTTCTGGGGCGCTACCCCGGACCCCATAAAGTGGGGTTACGGGTACCCCTCAAACCCCCTGTTAACTATGTGGAAAGAATATAACACAACACAACACATCCTTGATCATGCAACCACACAAGTGTTGTTCTCATGTGTCGAGGACCTATTCAGGTTGGAGCCAGATTGACCCTTCTTCATCCAGTTCAGGTAGACTGGTTTGAATTCTGTAATTGTTCCCAATAACTTTCTTGAGGCATGAGACATGGAAAACTGGATGGATTTTTGCAGTGGGTGGAAAAGCTAGCTTGTAGGCCACTTCTCCAATGCGCTGAAGTACTTGATATAGTCCATAGAATTTTGGAGATAGTTTCTAACACCCCTTGCCTTTGAGTGATGTTTGCTTATATGGTTGCAGCCTAAAAAATACTTGATATCCTTCTTGAAATTGGTGTTCTGATCGATGTTGATCTACCTGTTGCTTCATGTGATTTTGAGCTTGATGAAGATTCTCTCTAAGATGGGCGAGCATGGTTGTGTGGTTCTATAGGAGTTGATCCATTGCTTGTACCTTTGAGCACCCCTTGATATAAGAAGTAGGGGAAGGAAGGAGTTGACCATAAACTGCTTCATATGGAGTAATTTTAGTGGTGGCATGATAATTGGTGTTATACCACCATTCAGCTAGAGGTAACCATTTTACCCAGAGATGTTGCTTTTCTGAAGTGAAACACCTAAGGTAGGTTTCCAGACATTTTTTGATTGCTTTAGTTTGACCATCAGTTTGTGGATGATAGGAAGTACTGAGCTTTAGTTGTGTACCTTGTAGCCTAAAGAGTTCCTGCCAAAAATTACTGTGAAGACTGGGTCACAATCAGACACAATGGAAGTGGGTATGCCATGCAATTTGAAGATCTGATCCATGAAAGATTGAGTAACCAAAGTTGGTGTAAAAGGGTGCGATAGGGTGCAAAAATGAGCATACTTAGAAAGTCTATCCACCACCACCATGATGACTAACTTGTTTCCCGACTTTGGAAGGCTTGTAATGAAATCCATAGAAACCTCCATCCATATTGATGTCAGAATGGGCAATGGTTGTAATGTGCCTGGTGCTTTGACCATCTCTCCTTTGTGGTGCTGACAGACATCGCATTCCGCTACAAAAGTAAGAATGTCCTTCTTCATTCCTGTCCAAAAAATGATCTTCAAGTGCGAGCATACGTGTATAGAAAGCCTAAATGTCCTACAATGGGGGATGAGTGAAACTCTTTCAAAATGCTGCGTTTGAGGGCGGACATTGGTGATAGTATGACTCTATCCTTGTAGCGCAGAATCTCATCCTACCACGAGTAGCCCTTGGTGGAATTTAGATCCGCTTGTAATTGAGTAATGAGTTGGGAGAGCTAGGGATGTGAAAACCATTCCCTGTGAGCCTCTTCAATCCATTCTGGAATGGGAAGGGAAATTGCGAGTAAGGTACTTTCGTCCTCAAATTGGTGAGATAATGCATCTGCTATAATATTTTCATGCCCTTTCTCATAAATTATCTCATAATCATATCCCAACATTTTGGTGAGCCATTTATTTTGTTGTGGTGAGGATAGGCATTGCTCCAAAAAATGTTTAAGACTTTTATGGTCTGTGCGGATATGGAAGCATCGCCCCAGCAAGTAAGGTCGCTATGTATCTACTACATGTAAGATTGCCATCATCTCCTTCTCATAGGTAGATTTTCCCAAATTCTTCCCACTTAATTGTCGTCTTGCGAAGGCCAAGGGTCGACCTTCCTGTATTAAGACTACCCCAATACCCGTACCCGCAGCATCACATTCAATGACAAAAGATTTGGTGAAGCCTCATAGTGCTAAAATTGGAGTGGAACACATGGTATTTTTCAGAGCTGTAAAGGTCTTTTGTGCTTCGTCATTCCAGAGGAATGAATTTTTCTTGAGGATTTGAATGAGGGGCCTCGTAATGCGACCATAGTTGCAGACAAATTTGCGATAGTAACCTATGAGACCCAAAAATCCTCTCAGGCTCTTCAAGTTCTTAGGTTGAGGCTAATCTTGATTGCCTGGATCTTTTTGGGGTCCACCCTGACACCTTCACACCCCATAATGTGGCCCAAATACTCAACTTCTTCCATGCCAAAAGAACCCTTGGACATCTTAACAAATAATTTATGCTCATGGAGTAGGTGCAAGAATTGATCTACATGTTGAATATGTGTAGCGCAAGTGCAACTGTAAATGAGGATGTCATCGAAGAAAACAAGGACAAATTTTCTGAGATATGGTTTTAGTAGGTGATTCATAAGGCTCTGAAAAATAGATGGGGCATTACAAAGACCAAATGGCATGACCAGAAACTCATAATGGCCTTTATGAGTTTAGAAAGCAGTCTTTGGAATGTCGATTTCTTTGATTTTCAACTTATTGAGGGCCCTGAAGTTTGGACACATACACCATTCCCCATCTTTCTTGAGGACCATGACCACTGGTGATGAATAAGGACTAATGTTGGGACGAATGACGCCTGCTTACAAAATTTCCTTGATTATTTTTTCTTTTTCATTCTTTTGGGCAAACGGATATCTATATGGGTGCACATTTGGTTGTTGGGCCCCTGGGACCAAAGTGATGCTATGATCATGTTCCCCTCTTGAGGGTGGAAGATCATGAGGCTTGTCAAAGACTGGCAGATGGTTATTTAAGATCTGTTGCATCTTAGGATGAATCGAAATAAAATTGGGTTTGACGGCCTAGATGGCATTAAGTTGAGCTATAACTCCATGATGGCCCTTTTTAAACAATTTTTCCATCCTATGTGAGCTAATGATAGAGGGAAATCCCGCCTAGAGTTCACAGATGGTATGTGTGTGGTTGTTTTGCTTAAAGGTCATATATAACTCCTGGAAATCCATTGTTATTGGGCCCAGTGTGCGAAGCCATTCAACACAAAGGACAATGTCGCACCCTCCCATGTGGATGGAAAACATGTGGGTCTTTAACTGATAATCCCCCATTTGAAGTTTGACATTTTCACAGTGGCCGTCACATTTCATTGTTCCCCCATCCGTAATTTGGACTTGGAAGTTAGAAACTGCTCGTACAAAACAATGCATTGCTTCCGCGACTCTTTGATGGATAAAATTATGTGTACTTCCACTATCTATCAAGACTACCACTGGGGGATGCTTAATAAAGCCTCTGATTTTGAGAGTTTGAGGCGAAGAAATCCCTACCAAAGCATGCAGCAAAATAACTGGTTCTTCAGGGACATGGTCCTTCTGGTTGTCCTCTTCTTCCTCCCTTGGTTCCTCAAGTGGTGGGGCTTCCTCCGCTGAGCTGTGATAAATAGCATCAATTTGAAAGAATTTGGGCTCCTTGCATTTATGACCGGGGGAGTATTTTTCATCATAGTAGTAACATAATCCCTGCTTTCTTCTTTCTGCCATTTCTGTGGGTAACACCTTTTGAACCTTAAGTGTTTCGGTAGTGTTGTGAGCCTATGGGGGGCGACCCTTGGAGGTGAAATTTGGGCGATTAGACTGGGCGGCTAACACATTTTCAACTTTATGAGCTACCTTGCAAGCCTCCAATCATGTGGGAGGGTGGTGCAATCCGATGTGAGCTTGTATGGCCTCTTTAAGACCACTGATAAAACATTCTTTGTAGAACTCATCTTGTAGACCTAAAGTGTGGAAAGCTAAGGTTTCAAAGGCTGTAATATATTCATCCACTATGCCAGTCTATCAGAGCTTAGTGAGATGACCCAAAAAAGTAGAGCCATGGTCAAAGCACTCCATAAGAGCTTTTTCAAATGTGTCCCAAGTCAAGGGCCTTCCATTGCAATGTTGATGCCATTACCACCATTTCCATCTTTCATTGTCCAAGTGCACGCTCCCCACCATGAGCTGAGTGTCATTATCCAAGATGTAATTTAGATTGAAATATTGCTCCATTTGTGCTATCCATGCTACCGGGTGAGAGCCATTAAATTTATGCATATCCAGCTAGGGTGGTCGTGGACGAGATTGTTGGTGGGTGCCCCAGAGGTGAAGAGAGTGGTTAGACTTACCCTCACTATGTTCATTGCCAATATACGCCTCCTCGCAAGCTTCCGCCTTGCACTTAGAGAGTGTTGTAGTTATTTCGTTGGCTGGTCTTGCATGTCTTTCGAGGATTGTTCAAGTTTGTCGATCTTCTCATTGGCCATAGCTTGAGCTCTAGTTTCTACCATGCACTGATATGATGTACTTGAAATTTGGGACTGCCCGAATTTTTTTGGAACTAACAATTGAATGGTACCACCATTCTCATCTCATCGTCTTGATTCTTATGGTCTAAGTCACCAATAAGAACCCTCGGGGGTCTTTTTTTTTCTTCCTTGCTTAGGAATACTGCAGTCACTGAATCTCCGAAATGTTAATGTTGCCAAAAGTCCTGCGAAAATCACGCCCAGCTGTAGGAACCCACACAACTACTCAGATCTGGATGGCCGATCTGATGAATCTGAGAGATCTAAATGGCTGATCAGAGAGATCTTGAATGGCGGAACATATCGCTGCTACGGATATGATGGATCTAATATATCTAAATTATGGTTATGATAAATCTAAATGACGAGACTGATTGCGGCTGCGGTTGTAAAACCCCCACTTGTGAGATCTGATCTGGCAGGGATTATGTTTTATCTAGAGATAGAGAAGGGAACTATGGTCTCGAGGAGTGTTAGGTGCTATAGATCGCAATATCCATAAGGGTCTGATAGTAGTACTTGGCCCAATGTTTCAGGGCACTAACTAAGTAGGATCAACCATACCCTTAGCCATACAACTCGACTACCCTATCGTATGGGCGAGTAATCTCTTCGAGTGTTGTTCTCGATGTACTGTAGCAGCAAGACGACCGATGGTTTATCGATGGCGAGCTTTCAAAGGAGATAGGGGGCTTCCCATATACCCCGAGGGTACTTGGAAGATAGTCCATGTGTGGTTCTGTCTAATGTGCTACTACTCGAAGGGGTACTCACAGGGGTTACAAGGGAGTCCAACAAGCGTGACCACCTCTTGTATTTCCTGTGTGCATGCCTCCCCAAATCTGCAGGTTCATGTGCTCAACGACATATCCTGTGGTTTAAAGACACCAGAACAAGTCTCTAGCCAAAAAAAATTGCTAAAAAATGGAGATCCCATCGGCCCTAGAAAGTGCTCTGATACCACTTATGCTCTTAACCTACAAGACGATACCAGAATACCAAATATGCGAAGAAATATACCCAGAACATACAATAGTGAGAAACAACAACAAGTATTTTATTATTCAGAAAGCAATGTTCACTTGCCTCTTTGAGGGGGCAACCTCCAATAGAGATGAGCTTGATTACAAAATAAGACATGATGCTCCTCGCAAAGAGTCTCTATCCTTTATATATGATTCGTACTTGCAATATCATTGAACAATACCATGGTTCTTATTAATACCATTTATCTAATACCATGGCCCATTTACAACTAACTATGGTCCCATCAATAAATGCGGGTTAACCACTTACAATTATTAATATGGGCTTTATTGACTCTTTACTTAACTATACTTATGACTTAATCGTACTACATAAATAAGGGGGTTAGGGTGGGACCCTAACAACAATGGTCTTGTCTATTTGAAGTTTTGAGAAAGTTGGAAAAAGTTGGAAATTTTAGATCCCATTCCCATAATAGTACCTTCGAAGTTGGGTCATCATAGTGAACAACTGGTCTAAGTTTGGTTGGGTTCTAGTTTTGGGGGTTTGTTACACATGAATTTAGCATCATTAAGTGACTAAGGGAGAATCCAAGAAAAGGCTACAACATGTACAACGTTTCCTACATAATCACATATTGTCTTATTAGTGTTTTGTTGTGTAATTTGATTTACTTTTGTGCTATAGTAGAGTAGTATTGATTTCTTTGCAACATAGGGTAGTTATCTCATTGCCAGGAGTACATGTTGAATCCCTACACATATATGTTCTTGCATTTCCATTCCTATAGATTTATTTCCTTTACTTCCCATGGCTTTATTATTGAACCTTTCACTTCGATTCTTGTATGCTCTCCTCCTAGCAAGCTAGGCCACTTGAAATGACTATTGATTGGCATAACCACTCTTCTCACTTGATGAGGAAGACAATTGTTTCACACATTATTATGGACTGAGAAAAGGATAGATATGAATTGCATATAAAGTGCTTAGTGCCCCTTAATTTGGAACACCAAATAGCTTGGAGGGTAACTCTCGGTTTATATTTCATGGAATGCTTACCACATCTAAAGCACACATATGAAATACACTAACACCAAGTGGAAGCAAGAAAATCATACATGAAACCATATTAGAGAAGGTAAAGGGAACTATATAAGTCAAGATAACGTAGTACCATGTATGTGAAAGTATAGTGTGCCATATGTAAGTGCATTTCTATTATAAGATGTATGAGATAGTAGTTGACATACCATGCTTGAAGCATCTAAATTTTTTTAGGGGAGATGACATCATCACATGTATAAAGGAGAACTAGAAGAAGAAGTTGTAAGGATACATGAGCAAGGGGGTTCATTCAAGTTGGAACACCACGAAGTTGAGAGGGTGGCTCTCAAAGTAGTCACCGTTATGGGGGAAAATCTCACTCCAAGCAAGTCATTTTGGGATGGTTTAGTTGATCAACTCACTATAGACCACTATAAGCATATCCTTTAGTGATGAGGGAGCCATGGCATTCCCTTCCATTGCCCTACACAATATAAGAAAGGTGTTACACTTCTTTCTCTTTAAGGATATTGACTCATTTCTATGTTCCTCACCATTATTTTACTTTTGTGACAATTTGGAAAACTATAACTAATTGGCTCTAAAACAATCAATACCCATCAATGACCCATATTGAAGGATTTCTAACTTGTCCACTCTTTGTACTTATTTATAGCCTCATAGGTTCCAAAGGGCGGTAGAGTTAATACACCTCAATATACTTTACCACTCAAATTCGTATAGAGAGATTGGTTCCTTCCACTCTTGGTACATATGTATAGCCTCACAGGTTCTTTTCCAAAGGGAGGTACAGTTGGTACACCTAAATATATTTTATCACTCAAATTGTTTGAGAGGGAGAGTTCTTACACCTCAATATACTTTACCACTCAAATTGTTATGGAGAGATCGGTTCCTTGTCCCACAAACAAGGGGCTCTAATGGATGAATTCACCTTGCCACAATCAAAGGACTTCCTTACACCAATTTGATTGTTTCACAATCAAGAGGCTTTCATGCTGGTAGTTCGTTTTGATTTTATATTATGAATATTTTTTCATCCCATTATTATAATTAATAAACAATAAATGAAATACACAACCTCAAATTAAAAACTCTAAATATAAAACATTGATAATAAATTGGCATGCAATAAGAATAAAACAGAAAATATATTAGGTAAAATGAAATATTTAATTTATTTAAAAACTTTAAATGGCACAACTAGCTAAACCCATTTCATGCACCACTCTATATATATAA
This sequence comes from Pinus taeda, assembly GCA_000404065.3. NCBI lineage: Eukaryota > Viridiplantae > Streptophyta > Pinopsida > Pinales > Pinaceae > Pinus > Pinus taeda. The sequence continues at coordinate 5,047 of APFE031741260.1, read as the reverse complement.
TTTTCTTTTCTTTAGCAAAATTCCCTATAGGGAGTCCAGTCATGCTCGTGTGGAGGACATGATAGATGTTAAATATATTAAATGCTTCATATATATAAAACATGTAATGTGGTTCTATGAATGGACATAACGAACTCCCTTTCTGGTCGGTTTGAAATTACGTTTCCCCACATCTGCGCATTATATATTTAACTGTACTTTCATATTTGACCTAACGTAGTTCACTTTTGTGTTTGCGGTAAAGCTCCGGGTAAACTCGAAGGATATCGAAATTGTTGTGTTTAAAGTGCCCTAATGGAGACTGTTCCAAAGGATGTCGTTCGGCAGTGTTTGCTAAAAGTACCTTACACATCACACGATACGCTGAAAACTGTGTGCAACAGCTGGGAGGCTATGGTCCGTAGCCCTACGTTCTATGCTGATAGGAACAAATGTGGGACGAGCGAGCATCTGCTTTGCTTGATTCAAAATGATATGAATGAAAGAGATGAATCCCGTTTTCGTAGTAACCATATACGACCCCGTGAAGGGCACCTGGGAAAGGTTACCTCCAATTGATGATCCCCAGACTAATGGAATACAAGTATGGTGTCAGTGCGTGGCTGTGAATCGGAAGCTACTTCTCATAGGGAGAATCCGTCCGTCTGATACAAGTTTGATGAAGAGTGTCGACATTTATGACTTTGAATCTGCCAGATGGAGCCGCGGAGCTGACATGCCGGCACCTCGATTAAACTTTGCGTGCTGTGTTTCTTCTTCCACCGGACTTGTCTACGTCGCTGGCGGTGAAGGCGAGCATGACCCCCGTCTTGCATCTGTAGAAGTATATAACGTGGAGACAGACAAGTGGGAAATTTTGCCTCCTATGATCGAACCGCACGGCTTTGCATGCCGCGGTTTTTTCATGGATGGTAAATTAATGGTGTTAGAGGAATTCGAGCGTGGAGAAGTATTCGATCCGAGTGAGGGAACCTGGAGAATGACGGCACATGTGTGGAACACGAGGTTAGAAACATGGAGAAGCCGTGAGGTTTGTTCTTTTTGTGGGGAGTTGTACTTGTTCACTGAACAACAGGTAGAGAAGTATGATGTTGAGAAGGACGTTTGGAGTGTGGTAGCTTCCTTTCCGAATCCCCTCGATATTCTTTTCTTTAAGTGCTCTACACAGTGGCGTGACCAGATTTTTTTCAGCGCTTTTGGCGCCCTAGGAAAACACATCTCTTATCTGTTTAATCCGTCAACCAGGGAGTTCACTGAAGTTACCGCTGATGGTGCGGAGTTCATCATATCTGCAGCAACCGTGGAGATTTGAATGTAATATTTAGATGCACAGACTTGTCACGACTAGCTTAAGAATTTGATGTCAAATGATGCGTCATCAATAGTTTTTTAAATTTTAGTTTATTTACTTTTTAATATTAAATTTAGTGAAATTTGTTTTTCATTTTCATATTAATATTAGTCTTTTTTTCCATAACTGTTTCATATGAGTTTGAAGTAGAGATTTTCTATTTTTAGTTTACTTATTTTTAGTATTTAATTGATATGTTAAAAAATTAATTTAATTTAATTGTTAACTTTTTTTTCTAGAAATATAGTCAAATGAATTAGGTTTAAAATTTGTTTTATATAGAGGAAAGGTTCTTTGGAATAATTTTGGAGTTGTAAAAATATTCTTCATCCAATAAATGATTAGTGGAGTTAGAAATTAGTTAGAGTGGATATTTTTTATTCAATGCCACATTACATCCTTGGTCGTATCCCCTACTAAGAAGCAACATAATCAAAATATAGAACAATAAAAATACAAAATGTGCCAAATGATAAGGAATCTCTATTCATAAACCAAAGTTTGGCATATGTGTCCCTAATAGTTAATGTAAGAGGATATAATTATTGCCACAATGTAGGTCCTAATGAGATCTTGATGAACTACTTAATGCAATGTACCCTAATGGTTGTGCCCTAAGATATACTCATGTCTCATTACTTAATTTAGAATGTAGAATCCATCTCTATAAAGACAATGGATGATTTTTGCAGGGAGAAAACATTGATTATGGCAATCAACCCAATGGTTCCTTCAAATCAAAACTTGATACTTATCCCAAATATTACAAATCAACCATCTACTGTTGAGGAGGAAGGATTGAAAAGTGTCTTTCCAAATTATTTGGTCATTTTTATAGTTATTCTCTTCTTCTAGAATCTAATTCATTGTACATATAAGCAATAAACAATTTTAATATATATTTATTTTACCATCATTTTGAATATTTTTCATCCAATTTTGTGGTGTGTGGGGTTCAAGTCTATATTAGACATTGCCCAGTTTAAAGAAATATTCTCTAGGTTCGTTTTCTTTTTTGATTAATTTTGTTTAAATTTTTTTATTTTTGTAAAAGTAAGTTATTAGAATTAAATAGTATCCTTTTAATATATATTTATTTTATTATCATTCTGAATATTCTTTATTCCATAATGATTAGTGGAGTTAGAAATTAGTTAGAATGGATATTTTTTATTCAATGCCACATTATATCCTTGGTCATATCCCCTACTGAAAAACAACATAATCAAAATAGAAAACAATAAGGAATGATAAGGAATGTCTAGTCATAAATGAAAGGTTGACATATGTGTCCCTAATAGTTAATGTAAGAGCATGTAATTATTGCCCCAATGTAGGTCCTAATGAGATCTTGATGAACTACTTAATGCAATGTACCCTAATGGTTGTGCCCTAAGATATACTCATGTCTCATTACTTAATTTAGAATGTAGAATCCATCTCTATAAAGACAATGGATGATTTTTGCAAGGAGAAAACATTGATTATGGCACTCAACCCAATGGTTCCTTCAAATCAAACCTTGATACTTATCCCAAATATTACAAATCAACTATCTACTCATGAGGAGGAAGGATTGAATAACATCTTTCCAAATTATTTGGTGACTTTTATAGTTATTCTCTTATTCTAGTATCTAATTCATTGTACATATAAGCAAGATACAATTATAACCTTTTATCTATGGGCATAAGATACCTTCATGGATGAGTCTCCAAACACTCTTGCCAATGTTTTCTAGGAGGTCAGAATAATTGGTTATCTTTTATAAATTGTTAAACATGAATATATACATTATTATTGAGCATGAATACATTATATAGACTCTTCAAGATCCCAACTAGTTCAAAATGTATTTGTATTCTATGTCATTTCCCCTGTAGATTGCCAAAATCTGAAGGAGATGAACTAATAACAAGGGAGGTTTTTTCCATTTCAGAAAAAGGTCTCGTCCCCCTTTTATTTTTTTAGATTGATGTTTACCATGAAAAATTCGGTTTTTTGACACAGGGCGACAAAGAAAATTTTTACGGAGACGACCTATCTTGTGGCATACTGAGCACTTGAAAGGGAATCCCCACAAGCCTAGTCTTTGATTTATCTTAAAATCATTCCATGATATTTCAATGTGGTTGGGAAAACCACCCTATAGGCTTTCTCAATGAGAACCCATGCAACACATTTGTCTTTCTCCCCCAGACATCAAGAATCCAGATAAACACATCTTCGCAAAGCATTTCCAATCTCATATAGAGTTTCTTTTGACCACAACTCCAAGGGAGGACCCAGGAGTTTTACCCAAATTAAATTGTTTATGGGGGTATTTTTCAGTGGATTATAGCCCATGTACCATCTGTGAAGTGCTAGGAATCTCCTTCCATGTACCCATGGACGAGTCTGATTTGCTTCCCGGTCGCTGGCACTCAGAAAATGGAAGCAATACGACTCCTTCATCAGTTTGGATATGATGGGGATGTAGCCAATCAAAGGTTTCCATGGAGACTCTAACCATTTTCTCATCCTGGTATTGTCCATTTCAGCGAAATGCCACCGGCCAGGATTTTGGTTATGCTTTGTGGGATCAATCTGGAGTAAATTATAAGTCCTGATTTTGAAGATTATATCACATATTTTGAGAATACGATTGGTAATGCACATGCTCCAATCGCATATATGCGTGTTGTTTTGTTGAAAATCGGGTGTAGTCAAAGCTGTCTCACTCGTTGGGCGGTGGAATGAGAGTATTTAATGTGCAATGAAGACAAGGAAGAACAAACAATGAAAAAAAATGGGCACAACAGATGCGATTAACCTAGAGGTTCTAAAGGAGGAAGAACCCATTCTCATGGAGATCCCTCAGAGGTTTTGTTTCCAATAAACAATAATGAGGAGAGCAGATAGGCATGATTTCGAGGGGATATGGAGGGCAACAATTCGTAGGAGGCAAGCCATTCAGTGAACAATCAAGAATTTGGCCACAAACAGTGGCACTTAGTTTTCAAACTTTAGAATATCTTCATGTACTGCGAATCCCGGTAGACTTGGTTTGAATAGTTGACAATTGCGCCTTTAGGCAACGTTCAGGGCCAGCATTCAGAAATAAAAACGCATATGACAGAAAGGGCCAACATTCAGAAATACAAATGCATATGACAGACAGGACCAGCATTCAGAAATAAGAATTTATATGACAGGTAGGGTCAACGTTCAGAAATAAAAATGCATATGACAGACCAACGTACAACCCACAGCAACAACATTGAAGGGAGTTACAACTATTTTGGGAACTTGGCTCTGATACCATGTCAGGCGAGGCAATAACTCCACAAAGCAAAAATTGATTCGTGTATTATTCCACAAGGTAGATCTTGATTATATACATGAGGGAGAGAATATTTAGTTCATCTCCCAATGACTGTTCATATTTCTAATTTATTCATTTAGATAAATTCGCCTAGTCACAAGGATTAGGTGTCAAAAATTCTTTTTGTTTTTTATTTGAGTGGTTATTATTATCATTATTATTAGATCTAACTTTGATTTTATGAATACGACAACATCTTGATATTTAAATGCTTTCACTCATTTATGGACATGACAACATCTCCACCATAACAAGTTGTAAAGCACCTATCAGTGCAATAATGTATACTAATTTACTAACTGGACTAAGTGTTATAGAAATTTTTGGGCACT
>APFE031741256.1:0-13477 GCA_000404065.3 Pinus taeda | reverse complement strand
TTTGGATTGCATCTTGTATTATCTCATCAAGTTCATTTGGTTGCTCCATTCTTTGTTTTTGTGCTTCTGAAAGATCAAGACCCAATTTAACTGTTGTCTTGAAAGGTTTTACTTGAAACTTAATAGGAAAAAGGACTTGCTTCCCATAAACAAGTTCATATGGAGTATGCACTGTAGTGTTTCTCCATGTGGTACGGTATGTCCATAAAGCTTATGGAAGATTTTATGTCGAGTCTCTTCTATGTAGATGCACAATTTTGGTGAGAATTGCTTCGATTACTTTATTCTTGGACTCCACTTGTCCATTTGCTTGTGGATGGTATGGAGTGGACTTCCGATGTTTGATTTTGTACTCCTCAATTATCTTCTGTACCAACTTGGATGTGAATTGAGTACCTTGATCTGTTACAATTTCCCTTGGGACACCAAAACGAATAAATATATCCCCAAAAAGAAATGAAATTGCAACATTTTCAGTAGCAAAAGGATGTGCTTTAGCTGCTAGCCATTTTATAACATAATCAGTGCAAACAAGAATGTGCCTTTTCTGTCTCGATAGTGGATTGATTGGACCAACAAAATCCAGAGCCCATTTTTCGAAAGGCTCAATAAGCACCTGAGTCTGTAGAGGCATTTCATCAGAGGGAACAAGTTTCCCCATCCTTTTACAACCATCACATCTCTTGACATACTCCTTGGCATCCTTAAAAAGTGAAGGCCAATAGTATCCTAAGAGAAGGACTTTGTAGGAAGTTATTTTATCAGCGAAGTGTCCTCCAAATGGCTCGTCATGAAAATATTTCAATATCTCTGGTAGTTCATCTTGTCTAACACACCTTCGAATGATCATATTTGGTCCAGTATTATACAATTCTTCAATTATCCATGAATAATATGCACTAATTTGAATTACCTTCCTTTTTTCTCGAGGAGATAAATATGATGGCAACTTCCTTGTAGAAAAATAATTAGCAATATCGACAAACCAAGGTGATTTAGTAGACACTGCAAAAATGTATTCATGAGGGAAATTGTCTTCTACAAGTACATCATTATTATCATTTTGTTTTCCAGGTCGATCCAAAATAGTGATGTTAAACTCTTGCAACAACATCAACCATCTTGTAATTCCGCCATTAGTGACAGGTTTATTCATTAAGTACCTAATTGCAGAATGATCTGTATGTACAAAATTTTCGTAGCAAGTAATGTAATGTATGAATTTATTGATGGCATGGACAACAACTAAAAACTCCTTTTCTTTTACAGTGTAATTTAACTCTGTAGGAGTCAGATTTTTACTGGTGCAATAAATGGCATACAAAGTTAAATAATTTTGTCCTAGTACAACTCCTAAAGTTGTGTCTGAATTAACAATTGAAATGTGAAAAGGTAGTTTCCAGTTTGGTCCTCTAAGAATGGGTGCTTCAGAGGTTTTCTCCTTTAATGTTTCAAAGGCTTTTTGGCAATAAATTTCCAATTGAATTCTCAGTCTTTTGTGAGCAGTTTGAAAAGTGGGGATGCAATTTGTGTAAAATTTTCTATAAATATTCTATAGCAACTAGTGAAACCAAGAAAATTTCTAACATCTCGTTGACAATTTGGAATTTATAATTTAGAAATAATTTCTACTTTAGATATGTCCACTCTAATTCCATTTCCTGAAATATGGTGTCCTAAAACAATTCCCTCAGTAAACATCATAAAACATTTTTCATGGCTTAATGAGAGATTTGCCTCTTTACATCTAATGAGAACTTTTTCCAAAATTTTAAGAGCTTCTTCAAAAGGATTTCCATAAACTGTAAAATCATCCATATACACTTCCACACTATCATGCATTAGATCAGAAAATGCCTAATACTTCTCTTTGGAATGTTGCAGGTACATTACATAATCCAAAAGGAAGTACTCAGTAAGCATAAGTTCCCCATGGGCAGGTAAAGGTAGTTTTATCTTGGTATTCTCAGCTACTTGGATTTGATTATACCCACTAAAACCATCTAAGAATGAAAAATATTTCTTTCCTGCCAGTGTATCTAAAACCTGATATATGAAAGGAAGTGGAAAGTGATCTTTCAAAGTGCCTTTAGTCAATTCCCTATAGTCAATACATACTCTCCATTTTCCATTCTTTTTAGGAACAATTTTTAAGGGTGAAACCCACTGACTGTCTGATATTGGATAGATGAAATTTACATTCAACAGTTTTTGTAGTTCCTCCTTAACAATTTCCCTTAGATTTGGATTCATTCTTCTTTGAGGTTTTCGAATTGGTTTGGAATTTTCTTCAATGTAGATATGATGTATAAAAGTATCAAGATCAATTCTCTTCATGTCAGTATATTCCCATGCCTAGGCAGAGGAATGTTCTTGTAACATCTTTATTAATTCTCTCTTTTGAAATTCTTCGAAATTATTATTAATATTCAAAGTTTTTCCTTGAAAGATTTAAATTGTAGAATTGCCAAATTTTTCCATAGAATGAAAGGATAGTTGACGAGATGATAAATATTCAATATTGCATTGTTCTTGAAAACTCTGACTAGATTCACAATATGATGAAGATTCATTATTTTCCATTAAATTCAAAATTTGATCTTCTTCATCTATTTTTGAAGTAGTAAAGATTGGTCTTATATCAATATCATCATCTATCCATTCTTCATTTTCAACTTCTATTGTTGTTTTTGTAGGTGGATACAATGTGAATTTATTTGTTGAGATCCCATTAGAAATAAACATATCTCAAGAGCTACAACTTATAAAAGCATCAGTTGTAGCTAGCCATGGTCTTCCTAGAACCAATGGATGTCCTCCTAAGTTATCCTTGGGTGTTAAAATCATAAAATCGACAGGGTATTCCAAAGAATCTAAGGATACATATATATCTTCTAATACACCATCAATTTTTATTTACATATCTATCTACGAATTGTAAAATTGTAGGTGTATATTGAATATTAGAAAGTTTTAATTGATTCATAGTTTGTTTACTCATGATGTTTATAGCTACTCCTAGATTAATCAATGTATTTGGGATCTCTACACCATTTATGTGTGTTTTCACAATGGGACTTCCTGGATCAAGATATTTTTGAATTTTTGTCTTACCCATCATGATATCTACAATTTTTCCAACTAGTTGGATTCTTTTGACTTCTTTTCTTTTTCTTCCCGACCTTTTTATGCTCAATTCCCTGATTGTCTTTGCAAAAATTGGTATTTCCTTAATGGATTGTAGCAAAGGGATTTTTATGAAAACATTCTTCAGTTCATCTAACATGTCATAATTAGGCAATAAAATATGTTTTTCTACCCCTTCATCAATTTTTAATCTCTGAGGAAAAGGTGGTTTGAAACAGATATTGAAGGTTGTTTTATAATAGGAGTTGAGTTATTTGAATGTGTTGGAGTAACTTGTTTTTGAGTTTTTTCTTTTTCAATAAGAGACTTATCTTCTTCAAAGATATTTTCTTTTTTCACTTTCCTGAATAACAATTGATGGGGGCTTTTTCTCTAATATTCTACCAGATCTAAGTTAAACATTGTTTAGATCCAATGGAGTTATCATGTGAGTTTGGAAATTTTGTCCTTCCATATTATAAAGAGGTTGTGAATATTTATCATTATTTGGATTTGGAAGTGGTTGGGTAGGAAGTTGGTTTGGTCTTTGAGGAAATGGTAATGAAAGTTGTGGATTCAAATTGTGGGGTTGAGTTTGTTGAACAGGATGAGGATAATATTGTGGAGGAAAAGTAGGATATGATTCTTGAAATTGTGGATAATGAGGATATTGAGGGTACTTTCCATAAGGATTTTTCCATTCTTGTGACCAAGGTTGTGGCCAATATTTCCAAGGAATTGGCGCAATCAAATTACTTTGTGATGGTTGTGAAAATGGTTGAGTGTTAAAACCTTGAGTTGTATTTGGTTGTGGATTATGTGAGGGTCTTTTAGAAATAAAACAAAGAGGGTCTACCTGATTTTGTACTCCTTCTACTTGATAGATAGCTTTAAGACTTGGTATTGAGGGAGGGACATTCTTTTGTATCATGATTTTCTGCACATATAACACAAGTTTCTACACTCTTTAAATCAAGAGGAAATTCTCTCAAGGCATGTTTCTTTCTGCACTTAGGGCAAAAATGGACAATGCAACATTTTCGGATTTTTGCTTGTTTTGCATTTTAAGGGTGTCAATTTGTTTACTAAGACTCCCTAAAATATCTATTTTAAAACTATCAAACAAATTACCTAATTCTACTCTACTTACTGTCCCAACTGTAGATTTATTAATCCTTGATAAAAGAGGATCTCTTGGATTTTTCCTAGTTCTTGCTTTGCCTCTTGAAATGTGTATGCATAACTCACAAATTTCTCCAAGTGACAACTGAGAAATGTCTCCCTTACCCATTATATTGAGAATATCAATCCACTCATATCTAATGGATTTCAATAAAGGAGATTTCAAAGTTTCCTCAGCTAGATTATTCAATTTTGCCCTTTTAATATTATAAACAAATCTTTCAATGAAGTCTTCAAGATTTTCATCTTCTTTCTATACCATTTTAATACTTCATCCTTAATATTGTGGGGCAGACAATAGTCCTTATATTTCTCTAAGATTGTATTTTTCATTTGTTCCCATGTTCTTATGGAATTTATTCCTAAACCCATAAACCATTTTAATGTTGCATCTTTAAGGGTTGCAAGGAATAATTTTAACTTTTAAACATCATGCAGATATTCATATGATCTACACAAGACTTAAAATTCAAAGAGAAATGTTTTAGGATCTTCACTCCTTAGTCCATGAAAGTTTGGAAGGATAGAGGGTGAGATATTTTTCATTATCACAGTTTTATCTTCATCAAGGATAGGAAATCCAAAGGGTTCAAGATTTATATCTTCTCCTCCCCCTCTTCCTCTTCCTCCACCTCTTCCACTCCTCCACCTCTTCCACCTCCCATATTTCCTCCTCTTCCTCCTCTAGCCCTAGGTTGTTCACCATTCACATTATGTACCTCTCCTTCCCCTTATCCATCCATTGTAGATTCTCCAGAACTAAAATAGGGTTCTGGTTCCAAAATTGCGTTTTCAACTTCCTCCAGTTCCTCTGGTTCTTCTATCAATGGTTTGTTAAAATAGGTTTCTTCTTCCTCTTCTTCAACAAGAACTTCTAGCTCTTGAGCTAGAAGTTGTTCTCCAGTTGAAGATAGGAAAATTACTCCTGTTGTTGGAGATATGGGATCTTCTTCTTCTATTATAGCTTCTATTGATGAAGTTGGTGAATCTCTAGGTTGTATTTCAGATCTTAATAACTTAGGGAGTTTGTGTTTACCTGCCATGGATGGAATTCGAGTTTGTGTCGGCGGTGTGGCACTACGAGGTTGTGGTGGGTTGAGTGATGTTGTTGTAATTAAACTCTTACCTCTACCTACAAATATACCCTTGGAGTCTCTTTCCCTATGAATATCATGTTTTTGTGGTTGTTGTTGTTGTTTTTTTTTTTTTTTAATTTATCAAAATGAAAAAGACAAAGACTTTTATTTACACTTCCCCAACAACGACGCCAAAATGTTTGTGAATTTAATTATCTTAAATTGTTACATAAATTATCAGCTGGAGTTGGTAAACTTGTGAAGTGAAAGTGCACTATATATGCTAGAAGTCATTTTTATTAAATCATATTATTAATGTGCATGATTGAGTTATTGAAAATTATTTCTAAGGATGTTTTTCATTCCTATCTTACCCTTCAAAGAAAATGGATTTAACACCTTAAATATTCCTAAAATTTCCTCACTCCTTTCTAATGAAATTAAAAATGTTCTTCACACTTACAAAATGAAACTTAAAGCAAGCTCACACTATCTCATTAAGAAAACTTAACTGATCTATTGCAACACAAATTTAATCTCTAAAAGCAGAATTATTCATCTAACATTCTAGCAATCCTTTGCATAAAAGCCAAAATGAAATTGAATTCTATTGAAAATTAAAACCACACATTTACTCATTATCAATCACTCATCTTTTTGAAATGAAAACCATAAAGAAACCACTCATGCTCTGAAATGAAATACTATAAAATGAAACTATAAAGAAATTTATGAAAAGAGATTACACTACCATTATCATAATTATAAATCAACTTGAAAAAGGAATGATTAGTGAAATCTTACTATCGTTATTTGATTGAAATCAAGACTGCAGAATGATTCTAAAACATATGAGCAACTAGCAAAATGATAAAGAAAAGATACGCAAAATGAAAAACCTTCATTGTTTGCAAGGGTTCTCCACAAACAGGTGGTCACAAAACTTTAATCGAACTGTCAACTATGCATCAAAGCTACATTCTTCATTAATAGATAAAAAAGAGTTTGAAACAATATTGTTGCATATAAAAATTAACCTCATGTTCATGTTTGTTACACAGTATTTATAAAAGCCCGTGTCAATAATTGTTCGAGGATTTTACGCCTACCTTAGCTAACAAAATTCTAAATTAAGCTTCTAACAAATTGTTGAGTCTTGAAAATGTCATTCATTTCCCTTACACTTTCACTATTATGTCCATTATATCACCTCCATTTCACCTCCATTTCACTACTATGTCACCACATTCATCCCACTTTCATTATCATTAGGCCACATTTATGTTTTTCCAAACTTTATTAATTCTAAGCCTTTTAAGTGAAATTTGGTGTAAGATTAGAAAATAATGTGCATATGCTTATACCTAACAAATGGTTGAGATTTTTGAACTGTGTGGTGAAAGAGGCTTCTAGAAGACCCTATGTGCACTCTAAGGCCAAATTCAAATTTGAGTGGAAAGAATCATGGGATCATGAGGATATGTGTCACATCTCCTAATTATATTGTAACTCTAAGAAGACATGTGTCTTATCAGTTCCTGTTTTGATTTGGACTCTAGAGGTAGATGGAGAGATTCATGGACTCTCATTAATGAGATGGCTTCTTATATTTTTTATAAATAGGAGATCTCTCTCCTTCATTTGTTAGTTCTTAAGTCTTAGCTTCTTAGTTCTTAAGCTTGTTAGCTTGTGAGATGGCTTTGGAAAGCTTTAGAGAGCTTTGTTGTACTTTGTGATTTTGAAGAATTTGAATAAAGCTTTGATGTTCTCAACATGGAAGGAGATGTGAAGTAGATGTCATGGAGCACATTAGAATGTAAGGCAGAGTAGATTTTATTTTGTAATTTTGCTTTGATTTCATTATGTCATTTGATTGCTTTCAGTTTGGTAGTTTAGATTTTCCATTCATGAAATTTTAATTCATGTAAGTGTGTTCAACCGGTTGATTGTAGATTAGTTTTTTTTTCTTTACATGTTTTTGCATCAAATAGTAACATGAGATTTACCTCTCTGCTGACTTTGTTTTTTTTAGCTTTTCAATTCCAGTTATGCTTTGATTTCAGTCTTATTCATTTGCTTTGTTAGTTAGTTTAGATATCAACTTGCTCATTTCATTGACGGTTACCTCTGAAAGCCATAGCTAGACTAACTGGTGAGGGATCGAAATATGAATGTTGTGATTTGATTTTAGTTTTACTTTTCTGCAATTAGATATCAGATTGCTCATTTCATTGACGGTTACCTCCGAAAGCCATAGCTAGACTAACTGGCGAGGGATCGAATTATGAATGTTGTGATTTGATTTTAGTTTACTTTTCTGCAATTAGATATCAGATTGCTCATTTCATTGACGGTTACCTCCGAAAGCCATAGCTAGACTAACTGGCGAGGGATCGAAATATGAATGTTGTGATTCGATATTTGTTTACTTTTCTGCAATTAGATATCAGATTTCTTATTTCATTGACATTTACCTCTAAAAGCCATAGCTAGACTAACCGGCGAGGGATCGAAATATGAATGTTGTGATTTGATTTTAGTTTACTTTTCTGCAATTAGATATTGGATTGCTCATGTCACTGACGATTACCTCCGAAAGCCATAGCTAGACTAACTGGCGAGGGATCGAAATATGAATGTTGTGATTTGATTTTACTTTTTATTAGTTTGCAGTTTTTGATTTGTTTGAGTACAATAGCTTAACTTTTATTTCCATATTTAAAAAAGCAGCAGAGACAGTGATTTCATGATTAGTATTTGATCTTTTGTTTGATTGAAGTAGCTGCACATTTACACTTTTGTTCAAGCACTGATTTGATCAATAGCATGTTTTGAGATCTTTTGAAGTGCTAAGTTTTGGAAGTTACCATTAGGGACATAAACCTTGTCTTAAAATCTCTACCCATACTTGACCTTTAAAAGTATTCTTAAGAACTTAGAATAGGATTTCCATTTGCATTAGACACTTTAGGAAACCAACAAAAACAAAACCCCAAAACAAAATAAAATCTATAAAACAACGAAGTAAGAAAAAGGTTAACTAAGAACATATGGTGCACCACACTTCATCAGTTTACGATACCCAGATTGATAATTTATGTAGATCAATTTAAGATGTTAAATTGACTAGACACAAATATCAAGATATCATTGCTCACGATTTGCTATTTGGCAAAGAAAATCATGAAGTGCAGGAATTTCAGACTCTTGCTTGCCTGTTCAGCAACAAGTTGACTTTACTCTTTGACCACACAATCGAACAATACTTTGATGATATGGTTCAGATGAATAAGCGGAAATCGTTAAAGGAATCAATCTCCACCTGACCATATCTTTCTCCTCTTAGCTGGCACCTCTATGTTGGAAATAATACTGAGAGGGGGGGTGAATCAGTATTATCAGATCAGTAAAACTTTTTTAATTTCTTACTCAGATTCATATACGCTACTTCAGTTAAGGATATCCGCGTGTATACGCGACTGTGTCTAAAGAAACTACTGTATATCCAGATTATTTATAAGTCAGATAATCCATTACATGTTGATCTTTAGATAATGCATCAGAACTTCATTGATCATATGAACAGTAAACAGAAGCAATAAACAGAACGGATCATCACACACAAGAAGCACACATGAACACCATGATATAAGGTGGAAACCCAATGTGGGTGAAAACCACTTGCTGCAATTTGTTTCTATATTCCTTTAATAAGAAACTTCTTTTACAATGTACTGGTGCAGTCCTTTACCAATACGTAGGATGCAACCTATAGAGAGCTACAACCCTCTCTCGTTCTCCAGCTTCTCCTGGAAGGGAGCTACAACCCCCATAGTTCTTGTACTAGCTAAGATACTAGTACGTAGGTGCCGACCTACAATATTCTCTCCTCCAGGTACCACGTTTCATCAATTTTCAGACTGGATACACAGAAGCCCAACTCTAAATCTGAAGGCCACGTTTAATCAAATTTTCATACTAGACCCATCAATATCATTGAAGCTCACAAACAATCAACACTAGCATTATCAATCTCTGAATCTCCCAATACTGAATCACTGAACCCTGTCAACAAAAAGCAGTCACCAGAACACAGAGTAGAACCCTGAACTCTGCAACACTATTCAGAATCAACTGTATCATCAAAATCATGCATTAAAGTGCATACGCTACTTGGACAAACGAAACTTGCGTACATACGCGCTTTTACCAAAGCCAACCCGCGTATAGATCTATAAATATTCAATCATGACTTGCAACGATTTCAAACTTAAGTTATACCCAGTTTAGATCATTACATGTGTCAGTATACAGATCTAGAATAAACATAATCAATCATATAGAGATAGTTCATTTCAAACCATTCGATCCCAATTTATTCTTAGATCTTGTTCTCCATTAACTTGTGAGATCCCTCCTCAGCTTAGATCAAGCAACTCATAACCTGCATACTGGATCTCATCCTTCATCAGATATTCAAGACTTTTTCCATACTTTTGCCTAATGATCTTCTTCTCCTTTTATAGTCTTGGGCCTTGCTCAATACCATGGTACAAAACCATAACAAACCAATACCATTAACTCAATACTAGGGATCAACACGTCTGTCGAGATGCCATGGTCCAAAAACCATAGGTTCAAATTCCAAGGACTAACCGCCACGGACCAAAAGTAAGTTTTCCCACATGTACGCGCTTTTCCGTGCATGGAAGTGCGTGCATACGCATACGCGACTTCTGATCAACAATCCCGCGTGTATAAGAATTTTTGTATATAGAGAACTTGCGAGTATAACCTGCGTGTATACCATACTTGTTATATAGCGAACCTGCGTATATACGCGACTTGGTACATAGTGAACCTGCGTATAACCTGCCTCTGTACGCGACTTGGTATATAGTGAACCTGTGTGTATACTCAGCTTTCTTCATTCTTTGTAATCTGATCATCAATTCTTTGCTACTGAACTGCTGCACTATAATCTATCATCTTGCCATCAAGGACAACACTTGTATCATAATGCCAACAATCTCCCCCTTTGGACTTGATGGCAAAGCTAACTTGTCACTCTTAGATCTATTATCTGATTCCTTTTAGTTGTCCTGCATCTCATGCATTCAGTCACATCTGATATCTCTTCTGTAAGTGAGATGATCTTCTATGAGAGGGTTGCCATCAAGTACAACACATGCATCATAATGCCAACACTTAATTTGGCTTTTCCACATTGCATGAGTAAGGGAGTTGGCTGCGCTTAACTGGTTGAGGGTGGTCGAGACTACTGACCCATCCTTAGCTTATAAAACCTCATCTCTCATGCATTAACAACAAATTTCTAAGAATATTGCATACATGTACTTACCTTATGGTTGTTGGAGAAGCATGCATGTTGTTAATGAGTTGATGATCGATCCATGGTTCACTATAGGTGCTAATTTCCTTGTTTTGATTGTGCACAGGTCTTCACATGATGTAGTTTACTAATGGAACCTTTCTTTCTTGCAGGTATTTTTCTAGTTTTCAATCTATTTTTGTTGGAGTGGATGGATTATCTACTGGTGCACCCCTTCCCACTTCAGAAATGGATTCATGATGCTCAAGGTGGCTGGATCTTTTACTCTATGGGTGGAAAAAAATGATTCTGGGATTTTGATGTGACTATATAGGCTACTACAAGAGGAACTTACCTCCAATAACAGTCACTTAATTCTTCTTTGAGACCTTATATTTCATTTGGTGTTGGGGGGACCTCTCTCAACCTTTCCTAAAGAATGCATTACCTCTTTACCCATTCATCCAATCAGATCTGCCTCCTGTAGCATTTTGGGCTCTTCCTATAGCATTTCAGGATAGTCTCTTGTAACAATTTTTTTTTATCCATATCTCTCAAACGGTAGACTGGATTGACCTAAAAAAAATCAACATGTTGCCATCATCCTTATGCACCTCCCCATAAAACATTTTGGCCAATGGATGCATGAATCTCGATAAAAATTTAAAATGATTGTAGGTGATGGAGGCCAATTTCTTGAAAACTGTGCATTGGAATTTGCTGAAATTTCTTGAGCATGTTACCATCATCCATATGCATCTCCACATGAAAAATATCAGCTAATGGATGCACGGTTTTAGATATATTGTAAAAACATTTTTTTCCCTACGTATTTTGGCCTCATGTAGCAAAACAAAACCCTCTCGTAGCATTTTAGGACAACGAGGAAAATGAATGGGAAATGATTGGAAATGGTGGGTGGATGTTGGAAATGGATGATGGTTAGGTATTGACATGGCCTTGGTGCTGTTGGAGCATATGAGTAGAGGAGGAGAAAGCCCAAGTTTGACTTCCTTTGGCTAGAATTTTGACCAACTTTTTCTTTTGGTACTAACTTGTTTTTATTGCTTGTAAAGGTTGGAGAGCATCTACATTCATCAGAGAGTGATACATGGAGAAAATATTTGTTTTCATTTTTTTGTCTTTTCTTAGGCCTACTAGCTACCTCAATGACTAGTAGGTCTACCTAGGTGCCTCAAAGGAGGTTTTCACCTAGGATCTTTTCTTATTCTTTTTTTTTCTTTCTCTTTCTTCCAACCCATCGACCGCCTCATGAAGGTTTTCAATCAGTGAGTCAATATCGGACACCTCAAAATAGGTTTTCACCTAAGATTTTATTATTTTCCTTTTCTTTTCTCTTTTTCCATTTTTTTTTTTTTTTTTTTTTTTTTTTTTTTTTTTTTATTTTTTTTTTTTTTTTTTTTTTTTTTTTTTTTTTTTTCTATCCTACTCTACTTGAAAAAAAATATCTTTCAAGTATAGGAATACTTTCAATGGAGCCATGTGCACATCAAGATGACATATAAATCATGTGTAGGCTCATAAGCTATCCTTTGACATGTACTTGAATATGAGAGACCAACTGCTTTGACTGAAATGAGATCAGGAATTGTTGAAGAAGAGTCTGTTGCTGCAACTTAATGATTGTCTGGAACCATATTTCAATGTAGTTGTGATACCCCTGATCCACATGCACATTTGGATCTCTTTTTGTGTCCTCTTCTACCATGACATTCAAATATTCCTCTTTTTGTTGATTGTTCTCTTGAACTACATGAGTGGTTGTCTAAATTGGTGAACAATCAAGGTACGCGGAAGTTGGATAACCCTGTTATGTGGACTCCAGAACCGGTGAAGTTCCTGGAAGCTTTAGATAAAAAGATCGTGAGGGATGTCGATTACTGGACCAATAGTGTTTTGGGTGGATTCATTACTGATTTTGCGATCGATACATCTGTCATTTATAGCGAAGTTGAATGCCGTTTTTTCAAGGGACCCAAAGGTAAGTATCTAAAATCCTTGAAAACTTAGATTAAAATGCTATTTTGTGAGAAACGTGTTATGCCATTGAATTAATGTTTGGGACTATGCAAAGTGGAAAAATATTTAGAAGGAGTCTAGATTCAGGTGTTGAATACAATCCTTTATGGGGAGCATCTGATACTGATGAAGAAAGTAGTATTCTGAAAACACCTCGAGGTGTGCTACAGACTAGAAGTCAGGGTATCGCGAGAATACCACATCCATCCACTCCACCTTCGCCACCACCTCCACCTCGCACACCTACACCTATGCCTTCGCCTCCACCTCCACTATTTAACATGGCGAACACGATGAAGATGCCCATATTCAAGGGTTTGGGAACTGAAGACCCTAACCAGTTCTGGTTTGTAGTAGATGTTGTGTGGAAGTCACAACAGATCACAGATGATGACTTCAAGAAAGAACAGTTGGTGACAACACCACAAGACAGAGCATTGATATGGTATATGAAGTATTGTTAGACTCATCCGACTGCAACTATGAAGGAAACACATGAAGCGCTAAACAATGAATTTAAGAAGCCTAAGTTGCAAGCCGAGTCAGTGACAGAGGTCAAAGAGATCTAGTAGAAGGTGAATGAGTCTGCATGGGACGTTGATCAGAGGTTGAAGTGTCTGCTCCGGTAGGCTAATATGAAGATCACTGATGATCAACACAGGGATTGGTATATTGCTTTGTTATTACCTCACTTGAGATTTCCGCTGTCACAATAGAAAAT
>APFE031741246.1:4225-31047 GCA_000404065.3 Pinus taeda | reverse complement strand
AGATTTTGAACCAACTTCCTTTAAAGAAGCTACTTCTCATGATGAATGGAAAGAAGCAATGCAAAAGGAGTATGAT
The DNA here is from genome assembly GCA_000404065.3 of Pinus taeda. NCBI lineage: Eukaryota > Viridiplantae > Streptophyta > Pinopsida > Pinales > Pinaceae > Pinus > Pinus taeda. The sequence goes on along the minus strand of APFE031741246.1, from coordinate 30,971 downwards.
CCCTCATAAAGAACGGCACTTGGAAGCTGGTTGATCCTCCATTTGGAACCAAACTGATTTGCTGCAAGTGGGTCTACAAGAACAAGTACAAAGCTGATGGCTCACTTGACAAGCACAAAGCTAGGCTTGTGGCAAAAGGTTTTGCACAGAAGGAGGGGTCGATTATGAGGAAACTTTTGCTCCCACAGCAAAATGGCCACCATCCGGACACTCTTTGCACTGGCAGCTCAGAACGGTTGGAAAGTCCATCAAATGGATGTAAAAACTGCCTTCTTGAATGGAGATCTAAAAGAAAATGTTTTTATGTCCCAGCCTGAAGGATTTGCTGTGAAAGGACATGAACATAAAGTATGCAAACTTGTGAAGTTCTTGTATGGCCTCAAACAAGCACCACGAGCCTGGTATGAAAAACTAACTGAGCATCTTCTGAAACTCAACTTCAATCATTTTGATCGTGATGATGCAACTTTATTTGTCAAGAAAGTTGGCAAAATAGTTGTATTTCCTGTGGTATATGTAGATGATCTTTTAATGACAAGGAACAATGAAAGCTACATTGCATCCATAAAGAAGGAATTGGGGAAAGTTTTGAAATGACTGATTTGGGCTATGTTCATTACTATCTTGGCATTGAAGTAATCCAACATCCAAAGTCCATATTTCTTTCTCAAAAGAAATACATTGGAGATCTATTGAACAGGTTTGGCATGACAGAGTGCAATCCTTTTACTACTCCAATGGAACAAAACTTAAAGCTCACATCTATTGAATGAAAGGAATTTGAGGATGCAACAAAGTATAGACAGCTTGTAGGAAGTCTCATCTACCTCACTACTACCAGACCAAACATTTCATTTGTTGTTGGAATCCTCTCCAGGTTTATGCAAAAGCCTTGTGAGGCACATTGGTCTATTGCAAAAAGAGTTCTAAGGTACTTGAAGGGAACTGAAGACCTTGGAATCAAGTATACATAGGTGGACGACTTCAGCTTGATTGGATACTCTGATTTAGACTTCGATGGAGACAAAGAAACTGGGGTATCTACTTCAGGATATGCTATGAGTCTTGGATCAAGAGATGTCTCCTGGAGATCACACAAACAATTAGTTCCAGCAGATTCCACAACAGAAGCAGAATACGTGGCAGCAGCTGAAGCAACGAAAGAAATTGTGTGGCTCAGGAAAATTCTTGAAGATTTGCAGGTAAGACGAGTACAATCAACTCCACTCATCATTGACAACACCTCTGCAATAAAGTTGGCCAAGAACCCAAAGTTCCATGATCGAACAAAGCATATCAATACTAAATATCATCTGATTCGACATCATGTTGAGGCCAAAACAATCCATCTCCGTCATTGTTCCACAAATGAGCAAATTACAGACATCTTCACCAAAGCACTTGGAAGGGAAAAGCTTGAATGATTCAGAATGATGCTTGGACTCACCAACATCTCTTTAGATTAAGGGGGGGAATGTTGACACCTAATCTTCATGATTGGGGGAATTTTATGTAAATAATTAAATTAGGAATGTGAATAGTCATCGGGAGATGAATTGAACAATCACTCCCTATTGTATATAACAATGACCTACCTATGGAATAATATACGAATCAGTTGTTTGTTTTGTGGAGTTACTGTCCTGGCCTGACAGAATCGTGCCACTTGGCTCTTTGTTGTTGAATGAGTGCAGTATACTGTAGAGCCAATAGCCGAATTTCATCTAAATCATTTATTTGTTGTAGTCTGTTAATCTGGGCTTCAATTAAATCTAGTCCCACTTCTTGGGCTATCCTTAGTGTCTGTATCTCAAATTATATGGGGAAAATGGGTTCCTTACCAAATACCAAATAATATGGAGAGGATCTAGTTGTGTTCCTCCAAGTCGTGTGATATGCCCACAAGGCCTCTGACAGTTGAGTCACCCAGTCTCGTCTGTGCGATGAGATTGTCTTTGTTAGAATAGCTTCAATTGCTTTGTTGGTACCATCCACCTACCCATTCGCCTGCGGGTGGTACGGAGAGGTAATTCTGTGAATAATGTGATGATTCTTCAGTGTAGTAGCAATCTTGTGGCCTACAAATTGTGGCTCCCCATCAGAGATTACTTGTCTAGGGAAGCCATATGACACAAAAATTTTGAAAAGAAAATTAATCACTGTTTCCTCTATCGCTCTTGGTAATGCTACTGCCTCCACCCATTTAGTCACGTATTTTATTGCAACCAATATATATGATGTCTAGTTGGATGGTGGGTTGATCGGCTTGACGAAATCTAATGCCCATCGCTCAAAGGGTTCTATCACTAGCTGTGGATGCAGGGGCATTTCATCAGATTGGCCAGGGCAGCCCCTCCTTTGGCAACTATCGCATGCCTGGACAAATTTCTTAGCATCCTTGAAAATCACGGGCTAGTAATAGCCCATTTGCAAAATTTTATGTCCAATTCTGCGGTCTGCAAAATGTCCATTACAAGGTCCATCGTGGTAGGCTTTTAAGATATCATAGATTTCGTCTTCCGTGATACACCTACGGATGTGCATATCGGCCCCCGTGTGAAAAAGGCATCCTCCGATCCAGGAGAACTGAGTGTTGTGCTGTACTATTAATTTCCTTTCTCTGGGTGTCAGATGTTTGGGCAGTTTTCCTACCGCTAAATAATTTGCCACATCTGTGTACCATGGTGTTTTTACGGCCACGACAAACAGGTGTTCATCCGGGAACTAGTCTTCTACCGCCATTTCATCGTCTGTTCTTGGCACTCGGGAGAGGAAATCTGCCACAAGATTTCCCCTCCCTGGTCGATCCTTTATAGTTATGTCAAATTCCTGCAAAAGTAGTAACCAATGTGTCACTCTTCCATTCGTAATGGGTTTATTAGCTAAATATTTGATAACAGAGTGATCAATATACATAACTATAGGGTATCCAATTACATAGTGTTTTAATTTGTTAATAGCATAAATAACAACTAAAAACTCTTTCTCTGTTACTGTATAGTTCAACTCAGCAAAAGTTAAATTTTTGCTCATGTAATTTATAGCATAGGGTTTCTTGTCACCTTCTTGGCCAAGAACTGCTCCAACAGCTGAATCTAACACGTCTGATGAAATCTGGAATGGTATATCCTAATTCAGCCCTCGTAATACTAGTGCTGTTGATAGTAGCCATTTCAATTTTGTAAAGGCAATGTCACATTTGTCAATCCATATAAAATCAACATTTCCTGTTAGGGCATATAATGGTGCAACAATGTGTGAGAAGTTCTTTATAAATATACAATAATATCCTACAAATCCCAGAAAACTACGTACCTCTGTTTGAGTGCAGGGAGTAGCTAATAAGAGGATTACCTGTATTTTTGCTGGATCTACCTGAATTCCAGTTGCTAAAATGAAATGACCCAGGATTACGCCCTCTATCATCATCATATGGAACTTCTCGTGGCTTAAGCATAGTCTAATAGCGATACACCGTTCCAGGACTTTTTCCAATATCTGTAATGCCTGTTCAAAGTCATCTCCATAGGGTGTGAAATCGTCCACGTACACTTCTGATCCTTCATTTATCAAGTCTGCAAAAATACCGAGTATGGCTCTTTGGAATGTAGTAGGTGCGTTGCACAATCCAAAAGGTAATTCCCTGTAAGAAAATGTTCCCCACGGGCAGGTAAAAGTAGTTTTATCCTGGTCTTTAGGGGCAATCTGAATTTGGTTGTAGCCACTGAAGCCATCCAAGAAAGAGAAGAATTTCTTCCTTGCCAATGTATCTAAGACCTGATCAATGAATGGAAGGGCAAAATGGTCTTTTTGCATTGCTTTGTTGAGTTCTCTGTAGTCAACGCATATCTACCACTTCCCATTCTTTTTGGGGACCACTACTAATGGAGAAACCCATTTACTGTCAGATATAGGATAGATAAAATTCACATCTAATAGTTTTTGAAGTTCTTCTTTAACAATATCCTTTATGTGAGGATTTAATCTACATTGAGGTTGTCGAATGGGTCTTGCATCTTTTTCAGTGTAAATGTGGTGCATACATAGCTGAGGGTCAATCCCTTTCATATTTGGGTAATCCCAAGCAAATGCTCCTTTATATTTCCTAAGGACTTGAATAAGTTTCTGTCGCTGGTCATCACTCAGGTTACTGTTAATGTTTAGGATCTTCCCTGGCTCGATTTCAATAGGTTTGCTATTATAGACAATAGTTGTTGGTATTGGTTGGTCATTGATATCTCTCAGGGAATCTTCTTCAATTTCATTGTCAAGGATTGTTTTAATCATGTGACATTTCAAACTAGACACTGTAGCAGGATGATTGATAAAAGGATTAATGACATCATCTTCTGTTTGGTTTTTAAATTCAAGGCCATCTGCCATAGTCAATGGCGACCGAATATTTTCTGTTAGGTTGCTTCCTAGTTTTTACAATGGTTAGACTTGGTTGAGCAGGAGGGTATAAGGCTAGATTCTTCACATCATTCCCTCTGGTTAAGGTCACATTGCTTGTTCGGTAGCTGATATAAGAATCAACGGTTGCTAACCAAGGCCTTCCTAAAATTAAAGGATTTCCATCTAGCCGGTTCCTAGGGTTAATAATTAAAATTTTTTCCAGATATTCCAAAGTGTCTACAGAAACCATTACATCCGATAATGTTCCTTCTAGCCTAATGACTAAGTGGTCAACAAGTTCCAGCAAGGTATTTGTTGGTTCCAAGACTGTGATGCCAAGTATTTCGCAAATTGTTGTGAGAATGTTAATGGCTGCCCCTAAATCGACTAAAGCATTGGGAAAAGAGCGGCCATTTATTTGTACTGTGACAATGGGGTTTCCTAGGTCTTCATATTTTATAGGTGTCTCTTTGCCTAGTAATAAATCAGACAAAGTCCCGACAACATGGACAGTTGGGGTTATTTTTGTTTTCCTCACAGACTTATTTATACACAATCCTTTAATAGTTTTGGCATATATTGGAATGTCTTGAATAGCCTAGAGGAGGGGTATTTTTATACAGATATTCTTGAGTTCACCCAGAAGATCAAAGTCAGGGTGTTCAATTGGGCGCGGTATCATCAGTCTTTCTGGGAATGGTGGGGAAGTAGTTATGATCTTTTCAGGATTTTTTTGCTTGATTGTATCTTCCCCTTGTTGATCGTTTATAGTGAAAGGCTTATTTGGGTGTGGTTCTTCAGGTTGCAGATTTTTATCCTGGTCTGGAGTGATTATGTATCCAGATCTTAACTTGAGTTCATTACACTCTCTCAACTCTGCTTCAGGGTCCAGACCCTCAATGATTTGTACTGACTCGATTGGTTCTTTGTTGGGATTTGGGTTGGGTTGGGCTGGGATTTATGATTGTATATTAGATTGAGGATTCTGCTGCAACGTATAAGGTGCTGGTAAAGTAGGTTGAGACAGAGGAATTGTCCCCATAGGCTGGTTCGTGGATCTTTGCCAGTTTGATTGCCGATTCTGATTTTGTGAGGTGGAAGGGGACCATTAGGATGAATAGGGATTGTTCTGCTAGAATGGTGGAGGGTAAGAGGGATTTGACCAATTATTGTTTGGATTTGACTGGTTAGGCCATGGTGGCATAGAAAATGTTTGAGGTGGCCAAGTAGAAAAGGGTGGCTGGTTTTGCCATGCTGCCCTTGAATATTGTTGAGAATTATATTGTGAGGGAGGAAAGAACGAAGATGGATCGATAGACATACCTGTCTGACATGCTTGCCATTGACAACGCTGGTTCAACAGATATATTGGTTCCACTTCTTCTTCCGCTTCCTTGAAAACCGCTTTTAATCCTGGGAGCGATGGGAAACTTTCCGTGGCATGCTCCTTAGCGCATATGGCACATGCTTGTATCATATCTACGGGCATTCTTTATGATTGTTTTTTTTTCTTCAACGGGGGCAAAAAATAGCTAGGTTCAGTTATTCTTTGGCCTGCTTTCATTTAGCTTGCATGATATCCAATTGTGTCATAAGGGTCCCTAGGATATCAGTCTTGAAATCTTCCAATAGATTGCTGATTTCAACTCTTGTAATGCTTCCTCCTGCGGCTTTGCTGTCTCTGGTGATCACATCGCATTCGGCTGGTTTTAACCTTGTACTACCCCTGGAGCACTTGATGCACAAGTCTATAATATTGTCATAATCTTCTTGATAAATATCACCCTTACCCATTATATTCAGTGTTTCTACCCATTGGTCTTTCATACCTTTAATCATTGTGGTTTTTAGAACATTATCAGGCAGATTTTCATGAGATATTTGCAGATTATATTGGAAATGCTCCACAGATTCTTCTAGAGTCTCGTTAGGCTTAGCTACCATTTGAAAGATTTCATCTTTTAGTTATCTAGTTCGGCAATAATCTTGGTATTTTTTAAGGAAGGATGTTTTCATCTGTTCCCAATCATTGATGGTAACTCTACCAAGTCCCATAAACCAACGCAAGGCTGCTCCCTTCAGAGTAGAGGGGAATAGTTTCAGCTTCTGGGGGTCAGTGGTGTAATCATAACCCCTACATAGGACATCGAATTCGAAAAGGAATGCATCAGGGTGTTCTAAAGTTAGCCCATGAAAGGTAGGAATATTCTATACTGGAATAGCTTACATGGGGGCATTGCCAACTCTGTCTACAATAGGGTATTGTAACGTAGATGTCTGGGGCTGTCGCTGATTATTGGCCATTTGGTAAAACATATTCCAATATTCTTCAAGGATCTCTAGAGCTAGAGAGTTTTTCCTAGGATGTCCAGAAGAGGCTGGAATGATTTTAACAGTGCTACCTCGATCTAGAACACTGGGTGTCCTCTGTTCAATCAATACTTTAGGAGATCTAGGTTCCGATGATTTATTTTCAGGATTGCCTATTTATCCTTCTCCTTCACGGAGGTTGCAAGAATTCCCTTCTTGTGAAGGGCGTGGTTGTGAATTTTCAATATCTTGAAAACTCTATTAAGACCCTTCAGTCTTATTGTGAATCTCAGGGTTAGCTATAGATGGTGATCTTGTGGCTTGAAGGGAAATCGTAGGGTGTTTGGTAACAATATTTCGGGGTCTTGCTGATGACTGAGACTCAACTTTTCTTATGATTTCATCAATAAAGGTTGATCGTCCAAGGATCACTGGTCCCTTGGATTTTTTAGGTTTGGGGGGAGGAATTATATCTTTTTCTGGTCTTTTCTTCTTAGCCATTCATACAAAAATACAAACATTCATTTCTATCTTAAATTCCTACGCAATTATGCTAGAAAGCAGGCAGAGGAGCGAGCATTTTACTCACTTGTTATGCAGGTTCTTACCTCCCATTTTTAATACCCATTTTTCTCTCAACAGATAAACATCACTCTTTGTAAAATGGCAACACTCTCCCCGACAATGGCGCCAAAATTTTGGGTGCTAAAAGGTGTCTTTTAAAACTCCTAATTGCCTCACATTAATTATCAACCTCGGTAAGTCTTTTTATTCCAAGAGTGTACACAATATGTACGAGCTATAAATCCAGAGAGTAATGCTTTAAAATAAGTTATTAAATTCAATACAAGAGTAAACAGATACAATCATAAATCTCAAGCTTGTAACTTTAAAGGAAATAACTCATCTAAGCATCATGAATCTATCTCAAACAACACTGTAATTCAATCTTAATCAAACAAATTCAAATGACAATTAACCGAGAGCACCGTAGTATTAACTGAGGTCTTTTAGCTGGACTTAAAATACCGGACAAAAGGAAAGCATTTAATCAATCACGCTTTATTCTGTAATTAACCAGAAATGATTCTTTAACTGATAACTAATTCAATCCACGACATGAATTAAAATAAAACCAACTATGACCACGCATTAATGAAATGAATACCATAAATCTGATTCAATGAAAATACATCAATTGAAAAGTTATAAAGCAAAATAACTTGCAGGAAATGGAAAATGCATAAAACAAGGAACATCAGTAAGTTCCACTAGAGACCGGGCCCTAGCCACTAGTGAACACTGCTTAGCTATTTCAGAATATCTGAACGAACAACAACACAAGTTGTATATTAATTATCAAAGTCACTTATCATTACAACACGATCTTGTTCTTCAGAATCACCCTTCTGTAAATTAAAATTACAATCCAAGTAAAAGACGAGAGATCCCTTTTCAATCTTCCCTTTTATAGTCAAAAGGAAAAGATAAATGTGATCCCTTAGGATCAGGAGATCCTGAGGGATTCACAACTAAATGATATCTTCAGACAATTCTTCTATCTCACGCTGATCTCCTTGACTCGTTCCTTGGTTCAACCGCACCCGATGCGTCTCATTTTCCTCGATTAGCTTTTGCTGTTCTTGACTTTGGAACAACATCTGTTCCTTTTCCTATTTTTCTACATAAAAAGTAATGAGAGTTAGTTTGGTCGGTCAAATCGTATCAAGAGCAGTTTTATTCATTCCTTATCAAAATCCTATCAATATGTTATTATATCATGGCACAAAATGGATAAGAAAGGAGGAAAAAGACAATAATCAAGAGTAAATACATACCTATTGCAAGGCTCAACACCAGCAAGGGCACTCCATTCACATATTTGATGCCAAGGTTGAGGTCAGAAAAGCATTGGAAAACTCATTTGTCATGATTGGGATAGAAGAAGAAAGGATTTTGAAGTTGCAAGGAACCTCTGCTTGTGCATAAAATTTTGCATATAGTTCTTAATTTGATGAAGGTACAATACCATCTAGTCTTTTATGGCATTCTATATTTGGATATTTGAACTATGGCAGTCTGCACTTACGTTAAGTTATGGAATGTTCTATGTTTATAATAGTTTAATTCTTTTTCTTATTATATTCCATAGATTAGCAATCACATGTACATAAAGTAAAGTGCAGATAGAACATTAAACGATCGACAAAAAACAAGCCAAGACAAGAGACACAAGATGTGGCGGCTAGCCAGGGACAAACCCCACAATGTGTGGGGAAACCCTCTGATCAAATCTTCTTTTACCTTTAATAATTTAGTAGAGAGAAATAGTACAATAAATCTTATTTATATCAACAACATCAAACCCTAGATCAACAACATCAGCATTAGCAGCCTCATCATCAAAACTAGGGCAGTCGATATCTCACAAATCAACCGTCGGATCGAATTGATTTCACTACCAAAAGTTGCAGCCTTCAGAGGAGGTTCAGATGAACCTACAACACAGTTCAGAAGAGGAGGTTTGATGGTCCACACTGGTCAAACTTTGGATCTGCAGTTGTAGCTACCTTCAAACTAGGGCAGTCAATATCTCGCAAACCGACCGTCGGATCTACTTGATTCCACCACCAAAAGTTGCAGCCTTCAGAGGAGGTTTAGATGAACCTACAATGTAGTTCAGAAGAGGAGGTTTGATGGTCCATGCTGGTAAAACTTTGGATCTGCAGTTGCAGCTTCATTTTCAGCAGCTTCCTTCAACATGTGTGAGAGAGAGACTCTTTTCTGTGCAATAGAGAAGACCCTTTTTTCTGCGCAGGAGAGAGAGAGATGTGATAAGATGAGTGAGTGCAAATGAGGAAAAGTCATCCTGTAATTATACACAACGTTTATGTTTGAATAGATGCAACTGTTGGGCTTCTGAGCCTACATGATTTGTAGGTCGGCTTGATAATAATTCCATAATCAAAATAAATTCATATCTCGATAAATTCTTATTGGAATCAGATGTTCTTTAGATCAATCCTACACCTCTCGACGAGAGGAATCTAATAAAAATATTATTAGCCATGAATAAGATGACCCACATGAAGTTTGGCCCTAGTTTCCAATTTAACACTCCCTCTCAACTAGGGAGAACTTCATCTGCAATCTGTGTGTCAGTCGCTACTATTCATCCATTAAATGCACTGCCATGTACAGCCTGACCCTTGCCCTGCTTTTCTCTATTTTGCCTGTTCTGCTTTGTCTTGTTTGACCCTGTACTGCTCTGCTCTATTCTTCTTCGCTCTGCTTTGTTTTGTTTTGCTCTGTTTTGGTTTGGTTATGCTCGGCTTTTGTCTAAATTATGGAGAAGAAGAAATGATCGAAGATGTAACATACTGACTTAAAGTCAGCCTCAGAGTATGTACCATTGATCTCAGACCAGTCTCAACCGACCCGAAGTTAGTGTCATAGTATGTACAACTCCTACCATTAGTCCCAGACCAGTAACATCCTCCACCAACTCAAAGTCAGTCTCAAAGTGCGTACCACTGGTCCCAGACCAGTCTCAACTGACCCGAAGTCAGTGTCATAGAATGTACCACTCCTACCACTAGTCTCAGACTAGTATCATTGATCCTAGATCAATGGAGGTCATCCTAGCGTAGGGAGTAGGGTAGATATAATGATGTGTCCATCGGTACTACTATGGTCCCTAACTTCATTTCCCTGCTCATTGATCAAATGAGAGGTACTTCCCATGAGTCCCAGACTGCATGGGTAGGATGCCTCGATAGGAGAACTAATCAATCCTGTCCTCGTAGGAGAACACATCAATCTTGCCACAATCGCCATGGAGAACACATCAATCCAGGCCTCATAGAAGAACACATCAATCCAGGCCTCATAGGAGAACACATCAATCCTACTAAAATCGCCATGGAGGACACATCAATCCAGGCCTCACAGGAGAACACATCAATCCTCCTACAATCGCCATGGAGAACACGTCAATCCAGGCCTCACAGGAGAACACATCAATCCTGCTACAATCTCCATGGAGAACACATCAATCTAGGCCTCACAGGAGAACTAATCAGCCTACTACACAGGAGAGCAAATCATCCTGTTCCACAAGAGAGCGAATCATCTTGTCCCACAAGAGAGAGAATCATCTTGTTCTAGTGTGCACCACCAGGGGAGGGTGAGTCATCCTGTGGTCGTATGTTGCTCCAGTAAGAACCGCAAGGCCTCAGAGCTCCCAGAACTCATTGTATGCAACATGTAGGACCCTTGTACAAGGGTTTCTTGACGACTCCAAGTAGTTTGGGAAAATCATAGATTAGATCTTTCCTCGGGGCTTTGACAAGGTGTATCGACCTATACATCATCTTAATGCGATGAAGCCTCCTTGCTCATTGACTTACCATATCCTAGATGATGTCTATCTGTTGGAGCAATCGACGAATACGAGATTCCTCAATAATCGAATCCCACCTCTGGTTGTTACAAAGAATCACAGTGGTATGTGTTCAAACAGCTCACTGAAGAGCTTCCCCAACCAGGGAGCTTCATATGAGATCATGCTCGTAGATATGTATCTGGTCTAGATGGTGCTTATGGCAATCGACTTCTACTTCCAGCTCATCCATTATTTCGAAGCAGAATCCAAAGAGAAACAACACTAAAAGTGCTCCAGTGATCCTCCACACTACCTGCCTAATCAGGATTTGAATAATCATGTAGTTTCATATTTTCGGTAGTGTATCTCAATCCATGAGAGATTGTGTCTTGAAGACATCTCAGAATATTCTTGGCACCAATCTAGTGAGGCTCAACCAAATATGAGCTCACAATGCTAACTGCAAAACATATGTTCGGACAGAGGTTCACCAAGAACATCAACGTGAATGAGTTTTTGAAACTCAGAGGCATTTCCCAAATCTGGTTTGACATGACTACCATATAACTTCTGAAAGTTAAGATCCTCAAGGTAGTCATAGACTTGCAGTCCATCATACCAAATCTTTTCAGAATCTTCACCACCTATTTTCCTTGAGATAGGAAAATTTCCCTTGGCTTCTGCCCCACTTCAAGTCCTTGGTTCTTCATTTCAAATTCAGAAGCCAACTCCCTCTTACATTTGTGAATGAGAGGGTATGCACCTGTTAGAAAGAGGTCATCCACATACAACACCAATATGAGAGGCTTGTCATAGTCAACCTTAAGGTAAAGGTTAGGATCTACTTCACTCCTAGTGAATCCCAACTTCATCCAGTAGCTATCGATTCTCTCATACCATGCTCGGGGTGCTTGCTTCAACCCATAGAGAGACTTCTTCAACCTGCATACATGAGATGTTCAATCATAAATCTCAAATCCTTCGGGTTGCTCCACATAGACTTCTTCTTTGATGGAACTATGCAAGAACGCGGTCTTGACATCCATCTGATGTAGGTTCCATCCTTGTGAAGCCACAAGGGCTATGATAAAGCAGATGGTCGTATATCTGGCAACAGGTGCAAATATCACATCATAGTCTATACCTTCCTTCTGGGAGAAACCACGAGCAACAAAACGAGCCTTATACTATTCCGTACTTCCATATGCTGTAGCTTTATCTTGTAAAGCCATTTTGAAGTAACAATTGTCTTGTCCTGGGGTCTAGGAACTACTTCCCAGACATCATTCTCCATAATAGACTCATATTCTTTGGTCATAGCATCCTTCCATACTTGATGCTTGACGACATCTGAGAATGACGAAGGCTCATTTTGTATGATCGTGCTCATTATGGTCAGGTATCCCTGATACCTGTTAGGTTTCTTACTTTCATGGAAGGTTCCTCGGGGTGCAGCATGTCCTTCAACATCATCAAGTATCCCTAAGCCATGAAGGCCTCTTCCTAGAAGAGGAAGGCTTAGGTGGATAAATAGGATCCATGGGTTCCTCCACATCAGGCATTATTACATCATCTACACATAGAGAAAGCTTCCACAATCGTACGGTTCTTCCTTTCCTCCACACCATTTGGTTCAAGAGTATGTGGTGTAGTAGTCTCCCTCTTAATGCCAGCCTCAGATATGCCTAAGTGAACCATCTGTAATATATCAGAGGTCTTGCTTTGGCTTGAGGGGAATGGTCCCCTTTTGAGTTTTCCTTCGGCACATCCTGGACATACACCTTCTTTCTCTACTCAAAATTCGGGCATCCCTGTCACCATTTGTCTTACACCGAGTAGAGCTTTATAATGAAGGGGGCAAACCTCTGATGCCAAAGTTCGGACTGAAGAGATGTGTCATAAGACATGACACCTAGTGGACTTCCATTGACCTGATATAATGAATCAACACGAAACCCAAGAGTTAAGGCATATTTAACATTATTTTTCCATATACGTACCTTGCCATTGCTGAAGGTTACCTTGTAGCCTTTGTTTTCCATTGCCAAGATGGACACCAGGTTCTTTTTGAGGTCAGGTGCATTTAATACATCCTGGAATTTCTAGCCTTCTTGAATGGTTGTCCTCTTCCTTGATTCCCATCTCTCCTCTTACCTTGCCATTGAATTTGTCATTCCTTTGATTGCCATCAGAGGGATTTTGATCATCATCCCAGTGTGAGTCCTTTCTATCAGGGCACTCCCTTGCATAGTGACCTGCTTTATCACAGATGTAACATTGTCCTTTTCTTCCACCCTTAGGTCTAGCCTTTCCTTTGGATTTAGTCCCGGAATTATTTCTTTTCTTAGCATGAGAAGAAAAGGCAGTAGGAGGACCTTTAGGCATGGGAATTTCTTTCTCTTCTACCGTTGTTTCTTCTTGAATGCATCTAGCCATTAATTCCTTGAAATCAGGAATTATATTATTGTTCAGAAGAGTAGTCCTGAACACGTACCATTCGGATGGTAATCCTCCAAGAGTCGTGAGTGCCATTTCCATGTCAGTAATAATTTCCCCAATAGATAGGAGATCGTTCTTGATCTCGGTGATTCTTAAGAAGTATGCTTGCATACTCTCATCTTTACCCTTCTTGATTTCCCTCAGCTTATTTCTAAGAAACAAAACTTGATTTACATCATTGACTTTAAATAAACTCACCAGTCTATCGTAGATTTCCTTGGAGGTGTCCAGTTCAGAGATCTAGGCCACCAAGTGCTTGTCGATAGAGTCCCAGATGATCTTCTTTACTTTGACTTCTCCATTTCTCCATTTGTTCCAGGCAGCAACAGATGCATTTGATGGAGGCTCAAAAATATTGCCTCTTACATGGTCCAACACTCCTTGATCTTCTAGGGTTAGATCGATAGAAATATTCTATCTGTGATAGTCAACTTTCTCATGGAGCTTGTCTTTGGTAGGAAAGAGTGTTGAGGACCCCATAGTTCTTTTAAGATAGCCTTGCCAATCTTCTCTTCGGTGATTGCTCTTGCTCTTGCTCGGGCTTTGTCTTCACCTCAGCTCTGATACCATGTTAAGTTATGGTATGTTCTATGCTTATAACAATTTACTTATTTTTCTTATTATATTCCACAGATTAGCAATCACATCTACATAAAGTAAAGTGTAGATAGAACATTAAACGATCGACATAAAACAAGCCAAGATAAGAGGCACAAGATGTGGCGGCTAGCCAGGGACAAACCCCACAATGTGTGGGGAAACAATTTGATCAAATATTCTTTTATCTTCAATAATTCAGCAGAGAAAAATAGTACAATAAATCTGATTTATATCAATAGTAGCAAACCCTAGATTAGTAGAATCAGCATTAGCGGCTTCATCATCAAAACTAGGGCAATCGATATCTCACAAACCGACCGTTAGATTGGCTTGATTGCACCACCAAAAATTGCAGCCTTTAGAGGAGGTTCAGATGAACCTACAACACAGTTTAGATGAGGATATCTTCTGGTCCATGCAGGTCAAACTTCACTTCTACAGTTGCAGCTTCAGTTTCAGCAGCTTCCTTCAAACTAGGGCAGTCGATGTCTTGCAAACTGTCTGTCGGATCGACTTGATTCCACCACCAAAAATTGCAGCCTTCAGAGGAGGTTCAGATGAACCTATAGCGCAGATTAGAAGAGGAGGTTTGATGGTCCACGCTGGTCAAAGTTTGGATCTGGAGTTGTAGCTTCAGTTTCAGTAGCTTCTGGCTTCACATGTGTGAGAGAGAGAGACCCTTTTCTGCGTAGTAGAGAAGAGACTCTTTTCTGCGCAGTAGAGAGAGAGAGAGATGTGATGAGATGAGTGAGTGCAAATGAGAAAAATTCCTCCTGTATTTATACACAACTGTTAATGTTTGAATAGGTGTGACTGTTGGGCTTCTGAGCCTACATGAGTTGTAGGTCAGCTTGATAATAATTCCATAATCAAAATAAATTCATATCTCCATGAATACTTATCGAAATCAGATGATCTTTAGGTCAATCCTACACCTATCGATGAGAGGAATCTAATGAACATATTATCAGCCATGAATAAGATGACCCACATGAATTTTGGCCCTAGTTGCCAATTTTAGCACTTGGGGCTGACACTGTGTAGCAGGAGGCTGAGCAAAGGCTAGAAGGGCGAGCACTGAGCTTCAGAGTCATTGGAGAGGGTTTCGTGGGACAGGTTTTCCGAATACATGTTTCCAAATAGAGAGGTATTATTGTTGTGTATTTTTCTCTGTTGGGTGGGCTGGTTAGGCACCCAGTTGTACTCAAGGAAATACTGCATAATAATATACCCTTAGAATAGATGCACCCGTTTTCCCTCATTGGGTTTTTCCTAGGACATTTGTCCATATATGTTGTGACTATATTCTTTCAGCTGGTGATCCATAGATGTTGTGACTGTATTGTGTTTATTCGGTATTTAAATGTTTTAAATAACTTGTTCGGAATTTACAAGTAGAAGAAATAAACCTGCATAATACAAATTAATTTTCTAACAGATAGACTTAGAAAATTCAACAGCATTGACCACTATGATGACACTTGTACAAATTACAACTTGACCATGATGACATGGACTTCATGATGAGGTGGCAATGCCAAGCTAGCTTGCTTGCTACTTCATCTTGCATTCTTGATGATAGATCTGATATATGCTTCATCTTCATGAAAGATCCTGTTTTTTCCTCGTCTTCACCCTCTAAAGGGTCTTTGCTCAATATATGAATCCTCTGAGTCATCATGTAATGTCTCCTTTCTATCTCGGTCCATGATCAACTTCTCGTCTTCATGATTGTTCTTTTTTGTTCTTCTTCTCCGCATGTGTTTCTATATGCTTTCTCCTTGCTATTTGTTCTTGATCATCACCTTGTCATGCTAGGAAGGTAATTCTTCCATTGAAAATCATTCATGACAAAGAAAAATTAGTCTTAAAAACATATATTCTATCATTACCTAGCTTATGGAATGACCATGTCACGATAGGCTTGTGAGGGGGTTAAAAGAATAAGGCTTGATTAGGAGAGTGCATTTAAACTCGTTAAGGCTCAAAGAGGCCTTAAAGATGCATTTTTTCACTCAAGAAAGAGAGAGAGAACACCAAAGGCATAAGGGCACACTCCAAAGAGACAAAGGAATGAGGCTTCAGGCCTTAAGGCCTTCAAGGTGCACTCAAAGAGACTAAGCAGGAACAAGGGTGAACTCCAAAGAGATGAAGGAGTGAGTCTTAAGGACTTCAAGACTTCAAGGTGTGCTCACGCGCTAATAAGACACAAGGGCACACTCTGAAGTGATGAAGGAGTGAGGCTTCAGGACTTGAAGGTGTGCTCATGCACTCAAAGCAGTTCTTCGTGTCGAAGGAGTGCACTCAAACTTCAGGCTTCATGACTACGCCATGCACTCAAAGGGAATGATGAAGCTTCATTCTTTGTGAGTGCATCATGCATTGAAATAGGGAATAATTCTTCATACCGAAGGAGTATGCTCATAGTCTTGAAGTGAGCTCGTGGTTTTGAAGTTTACTTAGGCTCTCAGAGTGCAATTTTTAAGGAAAGAAGGTCCTTGTTTGTCCAAAGTGAGCTTTTTTGATGATTGAAGGTCCTTGTTCTTCTGAATTGTGCTTCTTCACTGATCATTTGAAGTGTGCTTCATTGTTTCAAAGTGTGCTCAAGCTTGGAAGGGCGCAATTTTCTCCAATAGTGGCTACTTGTTCATCTGGAATGTGCGTTTCATTGAGGGAGGCAGCACAAGGCTAGGTGACTTATACTTAGGAAGTACCAATGCACTATGATAGGGATGAGACCTTAGAAAATACTTAGTGCACAAGTATGGAAGGAAATATATGTCAATTAGGTTCATGAATAAGTTGCACTTGTCACCTAGTAAGAGGATTAATGCCTTTGGAACTTATGTTGGGATGAAGGACCAAGGAGAGCTCTCACAATGGCTAACATGAATCAAATATAGTTCACACACATAAATTCCATCAACACAAGCTAATAGAATGCACAGGTATCATGAATAATGGTCACACCTTAAAGCAACAACAAAACGATACCTATTTATATGCGTGACAATTGAAATGACATATTACAACACTTAGAACACAAGCTAAGATAAATGTGGTGACTATGACTCTAAGGTGCACTAAGTTGTAGGATTGTGTTTAACACATATTCCAATGATATGTAAGACCATATAATGTAGGAGAGTGCACTAGAACTAACCTTGGAGATGCACAAAGTTGTGACACATGCAGGTGTGAAAACACAAGATCAACATCTGCAACATGAGCAAAACATGAATACGACACTTGAAAAATGTGAGTGACCATGGAAGTGACACATCCCAGAGTGAAGATAACATGAAAATGACACTTATTAAAGTAAAATCAAGTCAAAATGATAGCCACAAATGTGAAAGTGACACTTGTGAAAGAGAAAACGTGAAAAAGATGACAAGTGAGAAAACTCACCAAAATAGAAGTACAAACACAACAAAGTGAGGGGAACTGTCAATAAAAGTGCACACTGATTGCTGACATGAGTTGAACATCGCACATGCTCTAACTTGATTGATAGTGTTATGCTTGTCCAAGCTTTCATAAATTAAGTGTTCTCGTGAACTCATCGAAGATTGAGTATGTGTGAGAAAGTGGCTTGACAATTCAAAACAAGGAAGAATACTTAGACTCTTTACAAAGCATCAAACAACCATGGAGTAGCCTTAGATAAAAAGACAACAAGATCCTCAGTAGGCTCCAAAATTCAAGTGTGGGAAAATTTTGGAGGGTGTTTATCATAGCGTCAATAAGTGGTTAATATACGACCCTATTAGGTGTTCTCTATCCATAAAGGGAAATGACATGTCCTTGGTCCACCCTTCAACTAATAGGTGCCATGTGAATAATGATGGAACAAAGGGGAAAGATCTCCATGGCCAAGTGTCATGGTAAAAGGGACAAAATATGATGGAATACCTCATCTTGGGTGTATAAATTTGAGGAGAGACCAATCATGGATGCGTGAGTTACCTCGGCCTTTGTTTTTCCACCCCTCTATATTGTCTTTTACCTTTTCTTAATTTTTTTCTTATATTACTACTTGTAACTCGAGGAATGAGAGTTTGATTTATATGATGTATAGGGATTATTACCCCCTTTAGGATGAGGAAGTTCATCATCTGTCAGGGGTTGGGACATGCAAGGGATCCTTGTCTTCTATGAGATAGGGTAACATTGGCCCAGGGACCGGGTGATGGCCATATGATATAGGTAACACTCATGATTTGCTTTTTCCCATTTTCTTATTTGTAACTCCTGACCATATTTTGTATTTTGATTCTTATTTTATTTTTCTTATGGACATCATATGCTATTTTCTTTTCTTTTAGTTGCATCAACCTCCAAGGGTGAATTTACAGGCCCTACCCAAGGTATGGGGATGTGTGGATGCCAAATCCCAATGAACCAATGGTCAATTGACCCGAAGAAGGGTGGTGGAATAAGGGCTCGTAATGTAAGATGGTGTTGACGGTGTTGGACCTGCCAACATGTAAGGGGATCTCCCGGGTAAGAAGTCCCAATTAGACCTCAGACAGTTTTGAGTAGTAGTCCCAATAGTGGGTCCTACGGTAATGCCTTGACCGTGATTTCGCACAGAGGAAAGTAAGATAACTCTGTTGGTAGCAAGGGTGTGATAGTTGCAGTAAGACAAGGAAGGTGCATGAGAGGTTCTAACACAGTGAGGGTGAGGTGAGTGTGCCCCTTGGAAACCTGTGATAGCACTCGACTTGGAAGGGAACACATGAGCAAAGATACATCACTACATGGAAGGAAAGTTAGTGAACAATCCAAAGTGATGGTTAAACCAACAACACATTTCAAAAAGATTCATACATACTTACATAGAATAGTCTATACATGCATGCGTAAGAAAGAAAATACATATATAATTTATAGTAAACCAGATAGCATAGAATACAATAAAACATATGCATGAAATGTGTTGGATCTTGTTATATTAAGAAGTTTAAGTTCCGGTCATATAATAAATCCATGTCCACCACTAGTTCCAATAGTGGAATGTTATAACCACAACTTCCTGCTCCTCCACAGGGATGTACTAGCTCTGTGCAGTGGAGAAGCCAAGGCTCGTTACAATACTGTCCAAGCTCTCCCCAAGATAGTCTTATCAGAACCTTCGCTGACCAAAAGCCTCTACAATGAGTTATGAGGTTCAATTTATAGCAAAGGGTGGGGTGACCCTTACATTCTCCTTTGTGACAGTTCATCTACCCTCATGACTCTTCATCTACTATATGAATGTTACATCCAACTATTGACACTTGAACTTCCACTTGAAACGGTGTTACATTATAATGCACATGTGCTCATGTGAGACAAAATGGCTTGAGAAATTCATGCAAGACATCACTGACACTCGGTCCATCGTGGTGATACCAACTCTTTGACATGCTTTTGATGGTGAAGGTGGTGAGATGATGCCAAGCTTGGTCATCTGTGATGGTGTGCATGCACCCCATGGTGACATCTTGTTGAAGCGAACTCTTTCCTTTGTTGCATCCGGGTGCATTGGTGTGGCTCCTTCATCTAACTCATCTGATAGCTCGCGCATGGTCTTCTTGGTGCAACCAAACTAGCAACACACTGATGCATTATGTCTGTGTTGATCTTCTAGTGTGTTCTGGTGGTCATGCGTGTCAACTGTCAACTACATGCTCAGCTCCAGTCATAATTGCTTCTTGTCTTCGCCTTGGTGAGTGTGTTGAATGGGTTGGATCGCATGCGTGCGCAAAATGATATGCATGCTGTTGAATCCCTTGCATGTGATCAACACCACTTCTCACCATGTCTGCAATGTACCAGCTCCTGGGATGGATCTATAACTTGTACGGGCATAGTTTCGTTTGCGAGTGCATGTTGCACCCCCTGCTGTTCGTGTTGCAACTCATTTGCTTGTTTGTGAAGCTCATGTTCTTCCTTGAGTTGCTGCTTTAGCACATGAAACTCCTTCTTTGTTCCATTCCCTGTCTTCAAGTGATCGCACTGTCACCTCATAGCATGAGTCTCCAAAGTTTCTTTCATCATCAATGGATTTTCTTGAGCTTGCAACTTTTTTCGGCTTCTGTGTTGTCAACAACCTTCCTCCTGCATTCGCTGCATCCGGTATGCTGCCTTCAGCTGTTGTTCATGATGTTGCTTTTTGTGATGCTGATGTCGTCATATCTTGATGTCCTTGTCTATGAACAACTTGATGTCTTCGAGGGTAGGCAAGTCCATAGACACTTGATCAACTGCATCCCCAAGTGTGCTCTGAACGTTGTCTTTAAATCCGTTCTCTTGGAAACCATTGTACCTGTACTGCTGAGAGGTAGATGAACACCTGCGATACGATACCTGGAGACATGGAAACACTCATGGAAAGCAACCTGCCAGTTGAAAACTAAAATAAACTTGAGAACTGACTTGCAACATACCTATGTGACTAATCATGAGGGTTGCGCAATTTCCGCCGAGAGGTTGGGAGACTGATTGACAAGACTGTGCAAGGAAAAGTCTAGGTTGCTGGGAGGCTGACTAACTGTTGGAACTACGCATTGCACAATCCAGTCTGGTTGCTGGCTGTTGGAATTGTGCAATGCGCAATCTCAGCTAGCAATGGTTGCAGGCTTAGTGACTGTATTGCGCAATTTTCTGGGCCAGCAGTCACTGTCCCTCATAATTGGGCAACGCAAGACTGGAGGATAGTCACTGGTCATAAATGCACATTTCTTGAGAGGAAGACAGAGCCTTCCCTCTCAAGATTGCACAATGCTATCTTGGTGAGGCTATTGGTGAGGCAGAGTCCCGGGCAAGGCTGCCCAGACTCTCCGACGGGTAACTGAAAGTGAATATGAATGCGAATGCATGGTGATACTGAGTGTAAGTATAAGTGAGTGATTGTGCATGCAAACGGGGAATGACAGATTCAAAAAATAGAATAACATGCATGTGGGTGAGGCGCGTCGCCGAATTGGTGACCGTTCGTGAAAAACAGTTTCATGCATGCGACAATAGTGAGATGTTAAAAAAAACTGAAATGATGCAAGTACAAGCTAGTATGTATCAAAACAATAGAAAGAAATCACTGAAATCAAGAAGACAACATTCATACGAAGTGAAACGCAAAAGGCGCTAGAAATGCAACACAAGACATGGAAAACATGCTTACCCCAAAACATCTGAGTTGAATGTGCCGAAGGCTCCTAGATGTGATGTGGGATGTTAGAGCTTCAAGGTTGATGTGAGGAATGAGCTTTGCAATGTCAAGTTCATGGGTTTTGATAAAATCGAGGCTGCGATGCGCATGCCACAAATCTAGGAAAAGTGACACTTGGTGGAATGTTTTTGAAATGATCCTTGCATGTAACCTCTAGCTACCAAAAATAGGTCCCTGAAACAAGGGATGCCTTTGCTTTCCGGCTTAGGAGAAGAAGACCATGCATGCAAGTCTATTTTTCTTGGTCTCAAAGGGAATTGATCGACTCAGTTGCACATGCAAGAGGTTGCTCAACTGCTGGGAGAAAATGCGCATTTCTGGATGGAAGCTGGGTTAGTTGCTTAGAAGATTTGTGCACTTTATGGGTAAAGCAGCTGACTGCTGCCCAGATTTGCACAAATTCTAGGTTGAGCAGCCCAGCTGGGAAGGATTTCACAATGTGTGTTATATAATATGGAAGTGCTTATGTTGAGTCAATTATGATGATCATACATTATACATAATTATTTTTATGTTAAAGCCATAAATTCTCCCATTATGAAGTATGTTGTAAATATATTATGAGGATGTTTAATATATGGTGTGTGTAGTAGTGAGGGTTGGACCATATATTTTTATCTTTGAGTTGAGATATTTTGGGTACATAATGCACTCCTTATTCTCTATTGTGGGATTAGCGTTAAATTTTCTTAGGGCGACATTGTTCTTTGCTATGATAATTGCATTTCATCATTAATACATTAAGTTCACCCCATATCATCATTAAGTTATCTAGATATACACCATTATACATAAACATGTGCAATTATATATAAAGAAACAACATCACCATCATCATCAATGCAGTGGAACAAAAAGGAATAGTAGAAGAAAAGCATGCATGCACATAGAGACACCAGGATTGGTCCAAGACCAGGGCAAAACCCACTATGGGGAAAACCCTTGCAAATCTTCTTCTTCTTAAATCATCATCAAATGATGCAACAAAAGAGAGTATAATGATCCATAAATTTACCTATGAAGAAAAATAATAATGATATCCATGAAACACATCTAATCATGATAGGAATCAAAAACCTCATACTGATGGTTGTAATGTGTTGTCAAAAAATGATGTCAACTGTTGTGTATTGTTGTCACTATGCCGAACACTACTAAGCGTCATTGTCACTATCAGTGAGCCCAATACGTATGTTTCCAGTGGATACTAAAAAATTAGATCTACAGATCTACATATTTGCATAACAGCAGAGAGAAACCTAGATCTACCAAATCACTGAAGTCAATTGAAGCCAAGATGTCAAACCCTAGATCTGAACTTTGGATGCTTTCATCAAAACTGTTTGTGTGCGACTGAAACTCCCTGGTCCCTCTCTCAGAGGGCGAATGTGACTACTAGATTTATTTGAGGAATAATTTTTACGTGCAATAGGGGTGTAACACACCAAAAACCCTTGGTCACTCCCTTGAAGTTACTATGCATGCATATGGGATAGCCTAGTCGCTCTCAGGACCACTCCATGCAAGTAACCGGGGACTAATATCACCAAATCTGCCTCTAAGGCCCAAGTCACTCCCATAAGCCTGTGTGCCAACATCTATGGGTATATGGTCACTCTCATAGGCTTGTGTGCCAGCGTACAGGGACTATTATGCCCAATTTTGTGATAACGTTCGAGATCTAGAAAACCCTAACACAAAGTGAACCTTTCGCCTGTGATTTCAGACCCTTGTGCGAACTCCTTCCGTCAAACATGTGTGAAACAAGACAAAAGAGAAGAGAATATGTGTCCAAATTATCTTGGGGCCTCTTCTATTTTTAGGTTTTCCTGAGGGTTCACTTAGGGTTAAGACTGACCCAAGCAGTTACTCATGTGGTTAGGGTCAACCCATTCCATAATACATGTATGAATAAAATGATTCATAACTCAACTTTCGCTTGACCAAATTGGGTGATAGTTAGGTTGATTTTGGTCCTCTCAAAAAGAGGAATCTAATGAAATCATCATCTTGGACATTTGAGTTGTCCAAGATGGAATTTGAACACAGTTGCAAAAATCAACACTCCCTCTCAACTAGGGAGAATTCCACCTGCCAATATATGTCCATTGAACAATATTCCATTCTAGAAGCTTCAAGGTTCATCACGTATCATCATGGATCATCTCTATCATGTAGTAATCATGCCATGTCCATATCAAGTGTCTCATCATCACAAATCATCATTATACATCTCAATTTATCCTTGCTTATTCCTTCTTATCACTTGATTGTTCTTTCTCGTATGTTGAACATTCTCGGATCTAGAAGAAGAAGAATTTGTTATCGAAGGGGAGCTCAAGCTACCACCCTCTATCCATCAGGCTATTATCTGGAATCTATGTCGGTGGGCTACAACTTAGATCATCATCAACCGTCATTGGAGAGCATATCATCAATGAGCACATCTCAACTTGGAACCACATCGAGGAGCAATATATTCCACCCATACCGAGCAATAGGATAATTCATCACATATGGGAGTACACACTTGACCCTGCAATTTCATCGAGGAGCTTACCCTCAACTTGGAATCATATCAGGTTATCTCAACCCATCCTATTGCCTACTGATCTTCCCATCGATGACCCAGAATAGTCATGTGGTAGAACACCTGCATCATAATCGACTTGGGTTGTACACCCTGTTGGTACCATTCTAAGACCCTTTTTCCCTCCCAAAACATGACCATTTCCTACCTTTTTCTCATCATCCATTCCTCAAATGCCTTGGAAATTAATTAATTTAATAGTTTTTAGTTGTTGAAATGCATATTAATTGATTTAGGGGTTTTGTGTTGATAAATTAGGATTTTAGGCCTAAATCACTACAGGAAGTCTCAACAACCTGTAAATGGCTTATTATGTGACATGTGGCATGGTAGCCAGGTCGGAGCGAAAGGCATGGATGAAAAGAGGAATGTCCAAGCATGGACAAGCACCTATCCCGCATTGGAAACATTCCTCCTATATGCACGGTCAACGCTTAGTCAACTCTGGCATGTTGGCACAAAGGCAGCAACAGCACTCAGTTTTTGTCCATTTGATTTTTAAGTTGTTTCCTAGTTTTAATATGCATAAGTCGATTAGGAACATCTCTGCTTTTTTACCAAAAGCAGCAACAGCCGCCTATGGATAAACATCCATTTTTCAAGGGATGTAATGCATGTAATTAAAAGACCGGACCGGGACCTATGTTCGTTTAGATACACACTATCGTTTTGATATTACAGTTACGTTTTTCCATTGTCACTTCTGAACAGAGCCTTTGGTTTTCAATCTAATATCACATACTTCGTTTTAATACTGTGATCGTGGTGTGATTATCTCGGTGTGCCAGAGACGTGGACGGGCCCTGCGTGTGTGGTATACCGACATACATTTCATTTATGTTTGCATTGTATTCACATTGTAGTTTTAATTTTGTTTACAGTCAATCGTTTGAATAATACTTGAATACGATTTATATATATATTCAGAGATTTGATTGTGTTGATGAATGCGTTAATTAGATGTCTGTACATGTGTTTGAATAAACCCTCTCCTGGATTGTGAATTGCATCCCGTAAAGGATTCGATCCAGGGCTGTGTATAAAACACTGATATGGATAATGGTTATGAATTTTCCTTTGCATGCCTTCATTAAATATTCATGATTGTTGAATGACATTGAACAGGGGTTTCATGTTGGTGTCTCTGTAAGGGGACCGAGCCTTTCAAGATAGTCATATACAGCATATTGTGGATTGCATTTTAGTTGTTAATAGCATATGATTTAATGCTTAGTTAAGACTTTGATTGCTAGTTTAACAATAGGTTTAACCCCAGCACTGTACTTAGAAGTCATAGGTTTAAAGTAGATCCTTTATGCTTATATATTTTAGGCACACGCCTCTAAGTAAACGCACCCTGGTTGACAATTAATTTAGACCGATCTAGCACCCCTAGATAGGACACTACATTTTGGCGCCGTTGCCGGGGAGGCGTACTTAAAGGATTGAAAATTTAATAGACAAAAATCAACAAAAATTTAGTTAAAAATCATGCTCATTTATGCCTAGGTATAGAGACAATCAGAGTAGATTCAGAAGAACCCCCCACCCTTCAAAAACTAACCCATCATCATCAGAAGCAGAATCTGTAAAGAATTCAACACCAGCTGAGGAAAATTTCATTCAAGCCTTAGAGGACAAGAAAAAATCAGGACAGAGACTTACGCTCGTTGAAAGGCAAACTTTATTCATACATAACTATAAGAAGAGGGACTTTCCTAGGTCTGCCACACAAGGAGAAAGTAGTGCAGTGATTCAATACTCTCCAGAGACTGAACACTCTTATCTTAATCTCCTCTTTAAAGGAAGTGACTCTGATAAATCTGCTAAGATGGCTGAGGAAGGAGATGGGTCAGCACTACATCAAAGACATAGAGATGAGGAAGAGTCCACTTTTCCTTTTCCTATACAAGAACCCCAGGAAGATGATGAGATCAAAATGAAAAATATACGACCATCAGTGCTACCTAATTTCTATGGTATGGCTTCGGAAGATCCGGACTCATTCTTATTTGAATTTGACATTGTATGTCGGACATATGGCTATACTGATGATGCCCATAGGCCCAAACTTTTTCCAGCCACACTAAAAGCATCAGCCTTGAGATGGTTCATGGGGCTTGGTGAACATACTATCACAGATTGGGATGGTATGAGAAAAGTATTTCTAAGGAAATATCAACCTTATTGCAGATCCAAAGACTCTAAAGATGACATCTTTAGAATTACCCAACAAGAGGATGAAACCTTAGAGGAATACTTGGAACGGTTTATCTATAACTTACAAAAATCTAAACACCGAACTATGCCTCTTGAACTGACCCGCACAATATTCTTGAAAGGTATCAGAGAAGAATATATGGATGACCTCAATCTAATGGGTAAGGGTGACATCTCTGTTTTACCCTTTGAAGAAATCGCTAATCCATGCGAGAAGTATTCAAGGAGTAAAGCTAAGATGGGAAAAAGAACCTTATCATCCATGGCCACTAAGTCCAATTCAACAAGTTTCACAAGGGCTGAGATAGGCAACCTGTTAGAAGAATTCAAGACTGATTTATTAAGCACAATAGGGAATCAAATTGACACTTTAAAAGCCAAAAAGAAACAAGAAACTGAGGACCAGGTAATGTCCATTTTCTGCCCCAAGTGCCGGAAGAAACATGCATTAAAGGACTGTCCACTAGATAGCATCCAAGTTTGTGCTTTCTGTACTAAACATCATGACATATTTAATTGTCCTAAGGTTAAG
>APFE031741242.1:198924-234087 GCA_000404065.3 Pinus taeda | reverse complement strand
CCACACTTGCACAAGATTGAAGATGATATCCAAAAGAAACAAAGGCAATTTGATGAAATCAAGGCAACAACATGAACCTTAGCACCGGTGCAAAGGTTCACCCAACTCCAGGACTAGAAGTTCATTCAGAATGAGATTGATGAGATGTATTGGAAGGAATCCATCATATCTTCCAGGATGCAACCCTGGGAAGATGAGGTAAGCCAGTTGACACAGATGATGCAGAGAAAGATGAAGGCCATGCAACAGACACACATAACCATGGGCCTTGAATTTGAAGGTCCAACTACCAAGAAATTGGTTGAAGAGGTTAGTCAGTCCACTACGTAGAGAACCGTAAATATTCAAGCATTAAATATAGAATTCAGTTGTTTGCAGGCGAAGATTGAGGCACCACCAACAAAGTGACTCGGGACAAGTCATGACTTTGTGTTGGGGACTTGTTGGGACAGGGTCCCCTCGGGTAAAGTTTGTAAAAAGTTTGTTATTATTGTAAATTCTTCACATTTTGAGGAGTGAAGCACGTAGGTTGATAGGAGTTAAAGGGGATTTAGGAAGGTCAAGTCCCCTTAATTTGTTAGGATTTAAGTTGTTTTGTGACCCCCCCATGGTTCGTGGACCATGGTATTGTAATAGAAAATGATATAAAAGGGATTCATAGAGGGTCATGAGATATAAAAATCTATCTATGGGTGAATGATCTAATTAAGAGAAGTATGTTTCTTGTACTTAGGAGAAAGGGAAGGCTCCTGCAGCTGTGTGCATGGAGACCTTGGTAAGTCTGTAGCTGAGTGCGCGGGCCCTTGTAGCTATGTGCGCAAGGTTGAAAGAGCCTGTAATTAAGGATCTATGCATAATAAACATTATTTTGTAGCATTATTTGTGTATCTAAGTGTTAGTGTTTACATCTAAATTTACTGTATATTTTCTTTGTTTATTGCAATTTATCATGTAACATACCTAATAAATGGGTGAAAGGGGTAGATCTGCTTAATTACATAATGCTATGAATGTTTAGAACAATCAACATAGGTCTTAAATCTGTTAATTATTAGTTACTATGATTTATGGGTTTTAAGGGTTAGGGTTCGCGAAGGTCAGAATAAAGCCCTAAGAATAACATAAAGACATCACATGGTCCTTTGGATGCAGAAAAATGGTTCTAGCATCCCCCAATACTGCCTCAGGTGAGACTGTAGCATGCGCTATTCGGGTTGTGGCCGAAAGGGCCGGTAGTGTAGGGTTTTGTTGGTTAGCATATCTAACTCTGAACCTGGGTCCAAGCTCCCTTAAGGCAACATGAGTGCGACATATGCTTTCATAGTGAATACAACTTGTATACATCAAGACAGACCATGAACATAGCGAGAACATGATTGCAAGCATGGCATTGTGACCAACATACTAAAATATGTCTGGTGAACGGTCATGTGACGAGGGTGAAAAGACTCGACACGAGCTCATGGGATGAGCCCGAGTGTTTGCAAATATCAAGGAAAAAACCAAGCCCTGAAATTGGATGCAGCCAAAATTTTGGAGGGTTTTGCAGCGACTACAATAGGAGGTAAAGGAGTCAATATTTTCATTCTATGTGGATGATGAGGATGTTCTTCCATGGTTAATTAATTTATTTAAAAAATTAAAAACATAAATAAAAAATAGGGGTAACTAGGAATAAAAGGTTTACCAAGTCACTGTGAACTTCAATATACAATTAAGTACATGCAAGTAATATCCTCGAATCCTGTGTTTGGTGTATCATAATTAACAAGGCAAATGACTCATATATTTATGGTAGGTTTGAAACCTAGTGAGGAATTCCAAAATGTACCCAGAGGTATATGGAAGAAATCTCTGTAGTAGTGTTGTTTAATGTGTAACCATACGACGCAGTCATTTCAATATACTCATTGTACGTGGAGCACCGTACTATGTACCAAAACGTACATGGAAGAATGTTTTGATATACTTCGATGTACATGGAAAACCAACCATCCCTAGGATGTAACACTGAAAGTTAATGATAACTCATACGTTTAAAGTCATAGGAACATGTATTCTAGCCTAGACCACAAAATATTTCATTAATGTTCGAAATGATTCTTCGGTTAATTGATCAATTTTAACGTTGATATTGATTAAGGTTTTAGTTTCAAGGCGTGAAACAAATTCACTTGTGTTAGGTCCTTATAATACTAGTGTATCCCCCTTATTATTATTGTTGTGTCCATTTAGCCAACATATTGTTATTGTTTTGCCCCATGGAAGCCCAGTATTGTTATTGTTGTGCCCCATAGAAGCTCAGTATTGTTATTGATGTGCCCTTACATTATTATTGTTATGTAGGCTCTGATTATATTGAGACCCCTTAGACTCCTATATATACAAAGGAGGTATTTTCATTTGTATCATCCAAGAATTATTTATTTATGTAATGTAAAGGAGGTTTCCTCATCGAAGAGGATAATTTTTAAGTCGTTGATATATCTTTTTGTGAGTTGGGTGCATAACATTTGGTTTCAGAGCTTTGGATTCTAGGGTTTCGCTTCTTCAAATAGGTCATCTTAGAATTTTATCTATAAAGTTTCTTATATGAGGCTTAAATATATGAAATTTGTACTACGTGGAGATGAAATCACATTAAAAATCATGAAAAATTTTCAGATTTCGGTTCACTAGATTTTCAGAGATATGTTCTGAGGAAGTTAGGGTATTTGTAGGCTCCAAAATTCTGTCTCAAATAGGTAACCTAGTGAAAACCATCATAACATGTGTTTCAAGCATCAAATTTGAATTATGTAAAAAGTGGCTGAAAGTGCATAGAATTTATATTTTCGTCTAGTAATTTCAAGACCGAAGGTTGAAACCATGACACGTTGCATCCTGTATAACTTCACTCTACTAAACGAGTCCAGAATGAGGCCATTATGGTGTTATCACCTAGATTGACCTCAAGCTGAAGGGAGGCAATGCCAGGGTAACCACAAACCAAGCTTAGCCAAGTAGCTAGCCCTACTAGGCTGGGAGAGGACTCTCTCCGTAAGGATCTCAGTCAAGATGACTGGATCAGGTAAAGGATTTTAGGCAAGGTATAATAGCATGAAATTTTTTATTCGGTTTTGTTGGGTTTTTCCGGATTAGGAGGAGTTAGGCAGTTTAGGTCTAGGAAATTAGGTCAAAAATGCAGGGTGTTCTATGGGACAAGGTAGGCATAGGCTTTAGCACTCTTGGGCTTGATGGGGTGAGATGTTTTAGACTAGTGAGAAGCTAAGAAGGGCACGTGACAATCATGGATCCTTCCTAGACTGCAGAAAACATGAAATGGTGAATAGTTTCTGTAGGCGAAGCATTGATATAATGGATTCTACCTATCAAACTTGAAAACATTCAACTAGAAGCAATGAAATGATTGATGGCATACATAAAACATATAAAAATATGATCACAGAAGAAGAAACTGTACTAGAACTCCATACCATAGGGATCCCTTAAAAATAGCTGCAATTCTTATTAATTTCCTGCCAAACTACTTACAAAGATGTACAATCAAGCTCTAAGCATCCACACTAAGTCCAACCAACAAAATGAATAAGAAAATACATGATATAGGCCTCAAAACAACTAATCCTAGCCTCAGGGGTCAAATCCATGAGAGGAGGAGTAGTTGCACAAAAGACTGAACTGAAAGCTAAAGACTAGGGTGGTCAAACTAACTCATCCCTAACATGAAGCAAATTGATTCATTACATGCCACTTAGGCCATTGATTTGATGTATCCACCCTAGGTAATAAAAATACACTTTAATTACATCATCAATATGAATTACGTCAGTGAAAAATAAAAATCGCACAGGTGAAAAGTATTTTCTAAGAGAAACAGTGAAAAATTTAGTTTCCTGTCAAGTGCGCAACACTAGTGTCAAACGTGCAGCACGTGAAGGAAGTGTGCAACATCTAAAGGGAGTGCACAATGCCACTTCAAGACAACTTTTGACTACCTTCCCGGTGTCCAAATTAGGCATGGGTTAGCTCGTTCGCAATCTTGTCGAACCTACTTTTCAGAACATGTTGAATTTTTCAATTTGGAGTTTATTTGCCCTGTCAAAAGCTCAATCTCCCAAGATTGGTCAAAATATGTATAATGAGGATGCCAAAATGCAGAGTGATGCTGCAGTCAAGTTTTGAAGGTCTTCCTCAACTCCAAATTGAGCTCATGATATCTCATTGGAAATATTTTTGTGTCTATTTATTATTTGAATCATCAAGAAAGTCATTTGGTCACTCCAACGAGGATAAATCTTGATTTTCCCAAAGTCACTCCAGAAGTGCAGCAACTATCCTGAGGCAAATAATGTTTTAGAAATTTATCCCAAACCATGAGACCTATATAAAAATGAAGGAGGTTTTTCTTCATGTGTCTATGATGGACAAAAACCTCTCACACTGTTGTCAAACACATCTTTTATTGCCTAGAAAAATCATTTGAATAAAACCTACCCCAATGTGTGGAACAAGGGATTTGTAGAAATGAAGGGAAATGAAGGGGATGAGGGGCTTCTAATTTCTTGAGAAAATTTTGGGAAGTAGGGAGGAATGTTAGGAAGTAGGGGAAAGTATAATTTCAAAGATTGAGTCAGGGGAAGGGGTCCAAAAGGGAAAAACACAGGCCTAACCTAGAAAAGTGTCAAATTGTAGCAATAGGCTAGCGTTTGTGGGAAAATGATGAATTTAAGGGATATAAGTGATGGAAAGTGTTTAAGAAGGTATTTTAAGGATAAGGGATGGTGTATGAGCATCAGGATACAAGGTTTTTTGATGATTTGACCATCCAAGAAAACTTACCTTCAAAACCCTAGGAGAGGGAAAGGAGCCTTACCTAAGCACAATTGAAGCACCAACAAGGTGTAAAATGACCCATTGGAACTTGAAATAATGATGAAAACTCTTAGAATGATGGTACACTAAGACGAATGGTGACATGTACCAATAATTGGAGAACTATGAAAGGAGTGAAAGCAATCCTAGACCGAATACCTAATGACCAAATTTTACTTGAAGACTCACTGAAATAACAAAATTTCGACTTTGACACCCCAAGACCACTTTATAAGAGCATATTTGATCACTGGTGGAAGGCTGCAAAGAATGACACTAACATTGGCTTCATTGGGGATGGTAGCTCCTTGGAGGTGCCAAGAACACCATAGACCAAGTAGCCTTATCCATTGGGCATGGAGTAAAAAAAAATAAATCTAAAATACATGAGAACGCTGATGACTCAAAGACACAAACTGACTCGAAACTGACTTGAAATTGATTGAAAAAATGACTCAAGACTTAATTAGTTGAAACAAGTACTTACAAAACTTATTAATTGCAGCATGTCAGACCAAGAAATAACTCCTCAACACAAATTGATTCGTATATCATATTCCTTCAGGTAGGTCTTCATTATATACATGAGGGAGAGACTATTGACTTCATCTCCCGATGACTTTTCATATTACGTATTTATTTATTTACATTATATTCACCCAATCCTGATGATTAGGTGTCAACATTCCCCCCTTAATCTGAAGGGATTTTGGTGAGACTAAGCATCATTCTGAATCGTTCAAGCTTTTCTCTTCCAAGCACTTTAGTGAAGATGTCTGTAATTTGCTCATTAGTGGAACAATGATGGATATGGATTATTTTGGCCTCAACATGATGTCGAATCAGATGATATTTAGTATTGATGTGCTTTGTTCGATCATGGAACTTTGGGTTCTTGTCCAACTTTATTGCAGAGGTATTATCAATCATGAGGGAGTTGATTGTACTTGTTTTACCTGCAAATCTTCAAGAATTTTCCTAAGCCACACAATTTCTTTTGTTGCTTCAGCTGCTGCCATGTAGTCTGCTTCTGTTGTGGAATTTGTTGGAACTGATTGTTTGCGTGATCTCTAGGAGACATCTCCTGATCCAAGACTCATAGCATATCTTGAATTAGATACCCAAGTTTCTTTGTCTCCATCGAAGTCTGAATTAGAGTATCCAATCAAGCTGAAGTCGTCCACCTGTGTATACTTGATTCCAAAGTCTTGAGTTCCCTTCAAGTACATTAGAACTCTATTTGCAGCAGACCAATGTCCCTCACAAGGCTTTTTCATAAGCCTGGAGAGGATTCCAATAGAAAATGAAATGTCTCGTCTGGTAGTAGTTAGGTAGTTGAGACTTCCTATAAGCTGTCTATACTTTGTTGCATCCTCAAATTCTTTTCCTTCAATAGATGTGAGCTTTAAGTTTTGTTCCATTTGAGTAGTAAGAGGATTGCATCTTGTCATACCATACCTATTCAATAGATCTCCAATGTATTTCTTTTGAGAAAGAAATATGGACTTCGAATGTTGGGTTACTTCAATACCAAGATAGTAATGAACATAGCCCAAATCAATCATTTCAAAACGTTTCCCCAATTCCTTCTTTATGGATGCAATGTAGCTTTCATTGTTCCCTGTCATTAAAAGATCATCTACATATACCACAAGATATACAACTATTTTGCCAAATTTCTTGACAAATAAAGTTGCATCATCAAGATCATAATGTTTGAAATTGAGTTTCAGAAGATGTTCAATTAGTTTTTCAATACAAGGCTCGTGGTGCTTGTTTGAGGCCATACAAGGACTTCACCAGTTTGCATACTTTATGTTCATGTCTTTTCACAGCAAATCCTTCAGGCTAGGACATAAAAACATTATCTTTTAGATATCCATTCAAGAAAGAAGTTTTTACATCCATTTGATGGACCTTCTAACAGTTTTGCTCTGCTAGGGCAAAGAGTGTTTGAATGGTAGCCCATTTTGTTGTGGGGGAAAAAGTCTCCTCATAATCGACCCCTTCCTTCTGTGCAATTCCTTTTGCCACAAGCCTAGCTTTGTGCTTTTCAAGTGAGCCATTATATTTATACTTGTTCTTGTAGACCCACTTGCAGCCAATTGGTTTGGTTCCTAATGGAGGATCAACCAGCTTCCAAGTGCCATTACTTATGAGGGCATCATATTCCGTTTGCATCGCTTATTTCCATTGATCATGAGAAGCAGCTTCTTTGAAGGAAGTTGGTTCAAAATCTGTAGACAAGTTCAATTCACAATCATAAGAAACATCCATATCAACAGGTGAATTAGATTCATCTACATCACCTCCATTTTTCCGGTTTGAATTTCTAGTTCCCGTCTTTCCAACCTCATCAGGATGAACACTTTCAAGTGTCTTTGTCAGCCACTTTGGGGGACCTTTTTCAGATGGTCCAGGCTGCTCCACTGATTGAGTTTGGACGGAATCAAGATTGAGTCTCCCAATTATGTCAATCACATCACTTAAAGCATCATTCATTGTTGGAGTTTCATACAGGGGAGAGTGTTCTTCAGAAAAAGATTCCACATGTTGATCTAGTATAGGAATCCCCCCTTCAATATGTGGAATCTGATTATCAAATTCTTGAAATGATTTTGCTTTTTTGACTCTATCCAAGTGATCAAGTTGCTGCTCAACAACATTGCTAGTTTTGGATGATTCAAGAAAAATAACATCTCTAGATACAACATACTTTTTATTTACTTCATCATAGAGACGGTATGCTTTGGAGGTGTTTGAATACCCCAGGAAGATACACTTACAAATTCTAGCACCAAGTTTTTTCTATGTACCTTTGGTATCAAGGCATAATATGTGGAACCAAAGACCCTGAGATGCTTTACCAAAGGAACATGTCCATACCACATTTCATAAGGAGTCTTGTTTCTAATAGCATTAGATGAACATCTATTCTTTATATATGTAGCACATAGAATAGCATCAACCCAAAACATTATCTTCACATTTTTTAAGAAGAGCATGGATTGTACCATATTTAATATTGTTCTATTCATTCTTTCAACTACACCATTCTCTTGGGGATATAAGGTACAATTGTTTGATGTTTGATCCCATGTTGGAGAAGATAGTTTTCAAATTCATTTGATGTGTATTATTTTCCATTATCAATGTGAATAGACCCAATATGAGATTGTGCATCATTTTCAATCCATTTATGAAATTCTTGAATGTTTGAAAAGCATCAGATTTGTTGTTCAATAAATAAACCCAACACATTCTGGTGTAGTCATCAATAAATGTCATCATATATTTATTTCCATTTGCAGAAGGAACAGGAATTGGACCACATAAATATGAATGAATGAGTTCAAGTTTTCTATGTGCTCTTGAATGTGAATCATGAAAAGACTGTTTCCTACGCTTTCCTAGAATACAAGCATCACATTGCTTAAATTTCCTAGGAATTGTAGGAAAACCAGCAACACCATTTTTCTTCAACAAGCATAGGTTATCATAGTTCAAATGTCCAAATCTAGCATGCCATAATAAACTTGATGGATGTGTACCTTCTTCATGATGAGAATTGTATGGCAAATGTTGTGCACGAGCAGGGGTTCCTTGGAGCTTGAGAAGCCTTTCTTCTTCTATTCCCCTCATGACAAGTGAGTGGTCAGATGCTTTTCTTACCTCAATCTTGCCATCAAACATATGAATGGAGTGACCTTGTTGGCGGATGTGGACCAAGGACAACACGTTTCTTTTGAGCTATGGGAGATATAGAACATAATGCAGAAAAAAAGTCTGGAAGACCAGGCAGTTTAAGGCTGATTGTGCTAAGCCTTGATGGCTTGATTTTTGATTGGTCTGCAAAGTATACTGCTCCATCAACATTGTCAGTAAATTCTTCAAAAAAATCTTTTCTATGAGTCATGTGCTAGGTTTCTCCTGAATCAAGAAACAAATCATTTTTCCAAGAAGCAAGTGAAGCATTAAATAAATCTTCATTTACTGCAATGTTACATTGTGCCACAACATAGTGAGTGGATTCAGGTGCTTTACCTTTGTCTGTATCATCAGTTTTACCTTTCTGTTGGTTTCTTTGCTGCTCAATTTTGTCCCATGGTAGCTTTCATGTAGAGGCATCATGTGATCCATTCCTTTTGCAATGAATGCAGTGCAAATCTGCCTTTTCTCCTTGAGAGTGTCTGCCCCCCTGCCTCTGAAATATCTTCCTCTTCCTCTTCGACCACCTCTTCCTCTTGAAGAATCTTGAGCATGATGCTTTTCTTATGAGCAGGCACACAACCTCTTCAGAAGATTCAGGGGCTGTCTTCTTTCCAAAATCTTTCTCTCTTTCAGCAAACTTTTTCACAAGAGAGTCAAAGGTGATATCTTGGAGATTTCCATTTTCTTGCAATGACTCAAGATAATTGGAGTAATTAGGATAAAGTGCCTTGAAAAAAGCGATAAGAGGAATATCCAATTCAACCTTAGTGGATTTGATATCATGCATTATAGACTTTACTTTAGACGCAAGAGCAAGAGGATCATTATTTTGCAGTTCAAGAGTGAAGAGTTTAATCATGAGTTGAACAACTTCAAGTGTAGAATGTGAGTCATAGAGTTCTTTCAGCTTTTGTAAGGCTTCAAAGGCAGTTGAGAATGACGAAATATGGCAACTCACCTCTTCATTTACAAATGCTGCGATTAATGCATAAGCTTTGTTGTTCTTGTTTTCCCAAATGACGAGCTCTTTGTCTGAGGTAGGCTGTTCTGGTTCATTTTCTCCATCTCGGACACACACTCCTTTCCACAACTCATTTAAAATGAGGGTGTGTTTTATCATCCGAGACCACTCAGGATAGTTCTCCTTGCCAGTGAGAACTATTCCCACAATAGATATGATTGAATGCATACTATGATAAAAAAATACTTCTGCTGGCAAAAATCTGTGTACTATAAAAATACTTCTGCTAATAGAAAAATACTTCTGCCAATATACAGTAAAATTGTACTTTTGGTGGTAATTTTTTTTTAAATTACAATTCAAAGAAATATATTTTGATATGACTTGACAGAAAATTCAACTGTCAATACGTAAGACTATAAATACACAAAATTATATAGCGCATTCAAATGGATAGCGCTCTGAACAACGTAAATACACAAAACTTTATAGCGCATCCAACAACACTCCAACATAGGTACGTTTTTTTTTTTTTTTTGTCAAAAATCTCTTATAATTGCAAACCCAGAAATCCCTTGCAACGTGTCTCAGTGTAAAAACTTACATAACTCAATGCAAATGATAGTTTTCCATCTCTTCTCCTTGCTGCCAATGCGACATCTTTTACCAGATCGTTTAGCTCTCAGAGTGTAGCATCAGCACAACAGTTTACCAATACACCACCGTAGGAAGACTCGTACTCATAGCCACACCATTACAAAGCTTTACCAATGCAGCAGAGGTTCTTTCGATGGAGGAAGACGCAATTCATTTGATGGAGACAACGTTAACTTACAACATTTAATCTTATTCTTGTTTTAACATTTGTATCCGAGACTGTAACTTTACTTGAAGAGATGCCAAAATATCAAAAAGTTTATAAGTCGAAGTCTGTAGAGCTTTAGACCTCGTAAATAGGTAACTAGATGAAATTTATATATTCGGCCAATGTTAATATAATACCAGGCCAGCATTAAAAAAATACCAGGCTAGCGTTAATGTAATACCAGGCCAACGTTAAAAACTTTCTGCAAGATTGGCATCAGTTCGGAGTCTTCACCGGCTCTTTGGAACTTGCACCAGCAGAATTCCCATCATCTGAGGATGATCCAACAACTCCAGCAAGGTTTCGAAACAATAGGCGGAATGGTTCGTTCAACACAGTGAAACAATTCAAAAATTATGTTGTTGCTTCTTCCAACAATGTGTTAGACAGTGGCAGCAATCATGGAGGGGACAGAGAGCAGTAGACAGTGGATAGAGAGTAGTAGGTAGAAGAGAGTTACAACTATTTTGGGAGTTGGCTCTAATACCATGTTAGATCAGGCAATAACTCCTCAACACAAATTGATTCGTATATCATATTCCTTCAGGTAGGTCTTCATTATATACATGAGGGAGAGACTGTTCACTTCATCTCCCAATGACTGTTCATATTACCTATTTATTTATTTACATTATATTCACCCAATCTTGATGATTAGGCATCAACACAACAGACAATCGAGATTTGAGGGCTTCAAATACTGATGAAAACCACCTTCCTACTGAAGAAAAATGTACAATCATGTGAAGTGAACCTTCCAATGTAACCCATCTAGCATATGACTACTCACTGAAATTCTTCTCTCACTTTCCTCAAGCAGGCAGAATGATGTACATATAGGCAACTCACAATAACAACTGAAACCAAGGCTTATGCTAACGAACCAGGCAACCATTCATCTTCTCGAATGCTTGCAAAAGAATGTCAAAGGGATCTTGAAAATCCTGAAGCACTAGCTTGTCTTGAGATCCAGCAGCAAAAATACAAGTACTCACTTCATTCTGATCTAAAAGAACAGTTGGTTGCTAATTGATAGGAAGGCATAGAGAAGTATAAGCTTTTTCTATCTGAGTGTTGGTTGTAAATTCCTCGACCATGAGAAATTCTGACATGATTTCTGACATACTATCTCTCTCAGGCTCATACTCCTCAATTTCATAGTCAAAGTCATTCTTAAATAGAAAACAGTCTTCAAAATTATCAAACTTGACAACCCTATCATCTCCATGAAAGAAAACAATCTCTGTTCACTGATCTATAAATCTAATTTAAAGATTGTCCTCATTTTCAAAAGTGGAAGAAGCTTCACTAACACCTTCTTGACGATGTGAACACTACAAACCTGCATTAGCTTGGGTTGTAACATGACCTTTCAGGAGTTGATCTATATCATCTTCAGACAAAGGAGATAGTACCTTTTGTTTTCTTTTGCTAAAACAATAATTGTCTTCTTGAAATAACAATTCAAAACATGAAATATGAGTAGAAAAATCTGAATGACAGTCCTCAATTCCCTGGTCTTCTAAAATTTGAATACATTGTTGGTCATCTTCATGTGACATGGCAACTAGATTATCATGTTTCTTATCGCACTCATCAATCATATGAGGGAAGAAACTAGATAGCTATTGAAACTCAAAACTGACACTTTTATCATTTACCATTGAGTTATCCAAATAAGATTTTTCACTTACCTGAACAAAGATTTCGTCTTGTTTTTCATAAAATGACTGGATTACCTCCTCATGAAGGCTTTGTTCTAATGGAAAACACTTGGGTCAATAGCTTTGTTTTCTTCATTCCATATGATCTCAACAACAGAGCTCTCCTTCATGGGATTTAGAACAAGGTACTCTTCATCATCACGATCTGAATCTAGATCTGAAATAACCAACTTGACTTTATCACAATCTAAAATTGGAACTTGATTTTCCTGCATACTGTCTTCTGCTATGAGCGGGTCTGAAATAATACCTTGTCTTCCATCATTTTCAATTGTACTAAGATCTTGAACCTGCTGTAAATTTTCCTGAGCATCTTGATAAGTATCCTCTAAGCTCTGTTTATGCTGTAGAAATGGATTTTCATACAGGGCTTCCATGATCTCGTCATCCATGAAGTCATCATCTTCATAAAATTTCTCAAGATTTTCAATAAGACCATAAACATGTTTACAACAGTTCTGAACTAATATTAAGGATGGACAAGATTCTTTATACCTTTCAAAGAACATGGTATGAAAATCCTTTAAATAGTAAATACAAGCAGGTGGAAAACTTTCATACCAAGATCAGGCTTCACCTTCCAGAGTGGCCATGAATATCTCCATCAAACAGTCTTCAAGAAAATCAACCTTCAACTTGTGAGTATGCATGTGAAATCTAACCAGATGTAAAGCAGCATCATTCCTATCATCATCTTTAAACATAGGCGAACTCCTTTACCAATCTACCTTAGGAATTTTATTTGGGAAACCTGGAATGTGATATCGGCTCATGGGAGCATACCTTCAAGCCAACAAATCCATTTTGATAACAATGAGTTCACCAAGAAATTCTTTAGGCTACCAAAGAGTGGGGTTGCCATAAAAATTCTAAACCTGGGGATTTTTCGACACTAGAGTCGCCAGGTGAATGATTTCAGCCTCTGTATGTCTGATCGTTGTCCACCATCAACAATCACATATAAACTTGATACATTTTACTAAGGAACATAAAACTACATTCCCTAGTATGGTCGCCACTATGTTATCACCTAGATTGACCTCAAGCTGAAGGGAGGCAATGCCAGGGTAACCACAAACCAATATTAGCCAAGTAGCTAGCCCTACTAGGCCGGGAGAGGGCTCTCTCCATAAGGATCTCAGTAAAGATGACTGGATCAAGTAAAGGATTTTAGGCTAGGTATAGTAGCACGAAAGTTTTTATTGGATTTTTTTGGGTTTTTTCGAATCAAGAGGAGCTGGGCAGTCTAGGTCTGGGAAATTAGGTCAGAAATGCAGGGTGTTCTATGGGGCAAGGTAGGAATAGAATTAGCACTCTTGGGCTTGATGGGGTGAGATGTTTTAGACTGGTGAGAAGCTAAGAAGGGCATGTGACAATCATGGATCCTTCTTGGATTGCAGAAAACATGAAATGGTGAATAGTTTCCCTAAGCAAAGCACTAATACAATGGATTCTACCTATCAAACTTGAAAACATTCAACTAGAAGCAATGAAATGATTGATGGCATACATAAAACATATAAACATATAATCACAAAAGAAGAAACTATACTAGAACTCCATACCATAGGGATCCCATAAAAATAGCTGCAATTCTTATTAATTTCCTGCCAAACTGCTTACAAAGATGTATAATCAAGATCTAAGAATCCACACTGAGTCCAACCAACAAAATAAGTAAGAAAATACATGATATAGGCCTCAAAACAACTAATCCTAGCCTCAGGGGTCGAATCCATGAGAGCAGGAGCAATTGCATAAAAGACTGAACTGAAAGCTAAAGACTAGGGTGGTCAAACTAACTCATCCCTAATATGAAGCAAATTGATTCATTACATGCCACTTAGGCCATTCATCTGATGTATCTACCCTAGGTAACAAAAATAAACTTTAATTACATCATCATTATGAATTACATCAGTGAAAAATCAAAATCCCACAGGTGAAAAGTATTTTCTGAGAGAACCAATGAAAAATTTAGCTACCTGTCAAGTGCGTAGCACCAGCATCAAACGCGCAGCGCCTGAAGGAAGTGCGCAGCGGTTGAAGGGAGTGCGCAGTGCCACTTCAAGACAACTTTTTACTACCTTCATGGTGTCCAAATTAGGCATGGGATAGCTCATTGGAAAGCTTGCCGATTCTAACTTCCAGAACATCTTGAGTTTTGCAATTTGGAGTTCATTTTCCTTGTCAAAAGCTCAATCTCCCAAGACTAGTCAAAATGTGCAGAATGAGGCTACCAAAATGCAGAGTGATGTTGCAGTCAACTTTTGAAGGTCTTCCTCAACTCCAAATTGAGCTCATGATATCTCATTGGAAAGATTTCTATGTCTAGTTATCATTTGATGCAACAAGAAAGTCATTTGGTCACTCCTACTAGGATAAAGCTTGATCCCAAAGTCACTCCAGAAGTGCAACAACTCTCCTGAGGCAAATAATGTTTTGGAAATTTCTCCCAAACCATGAGACCTATGTAAAAAATGAAGGAGTTTTTTCTTCTTGTGTCTATGATGGAAAAAAACCTCTCTCACTGTTGTCAAACACATCTTTTATTGCTCAAAAAAATCATTTGAATAAAACCTATCCCAATGTGTGGAACAGGGGATTTGTAGAAATGAAGGGAAATGAAGGGGATGAGGGGCTTCTAATTTCTTGAGAAAATTTTGGGAAGTAGGGAGGAATGTTAGGAAGCATGGGAAAGTGTAATTTAAAATATTGAGTGAGGGGAACTGGTCCAAAAGGGAAAAACACAGGCCTAACCTAGAAAAGTGTCAAATTGTAGCAATAAACTAGGGTTGTGGGAAAATGATGAATTTAAGGGATATCAGTGATGGAAAGTGTTTAAGAAGGTAATTTAAGGATAAGGGATGGTGTATGAGCATCAGGATACAAGTTTTTTTTATGATTTGACCATCCAAGAAAGCTTACCTTCAAAACCTTAGGAGAGGGAAATGAGCCTTACCTAAGCACAACTGAAGCACAAACAAGGTGTAAAATGACCCATTGGAACTTGAAATAATGATGACAACTCTTTGAATGATGGTACATTTAGCTGAATGGTGACATGGACCGATACTTGGGGAACTTTGGAAGGAGTGAAAACAATCCTAGACCTAATACCTACTGACCACATTTTACTTGAAGACTCACTAAAATGACAAAATTTCGACTTTGACACCCCAAGACCACTTTATAAGATCATATTTGATCACTGGTGGAAGTCTGCATAGACTGACACTAACATGTGGGAGATTTGGTATAACTCTTTCATGAAGAATCCAATCATGATAAGACTTGTGGGCTGGAAACATGGCTCAGATTGCTACCTCATTAATAAATTTCATAGGTTAAAGATCCAAAATTACAAAGTTACAACCATTTCAAGATCGAGCTCCTAAAAGAAAGAAGTGTTTGTGTATTTTTTTAAAAAAATTGCATATCTTTTGTTTGCAAAATCAGTTTGAAGTGATTCCAAGGGCATATTGAAGCATAGATATCAGTATTGGGTTCTAAAATTCCTCCTAAGAAAAGTAATTCTACACCCATTAAGCCCTTAGGAATAACTACTATGATGCATGAAGAGGAAGAATTGCAACATGATATATTAAAATTACGGGACTAAGTGCAACAAATTTCGCTCTTACAAAGAGCAACCAAATATGAACTAAAAGGTGACATGGATGGTTTAAGAGGTAACATGGATGGTTTAAAAGGTAACATGAATGGTTTAAAAGTAAACATGGAAAGTTTGATGGAAGTTTTGAAGGAAGGTTTGTCAAAGTTGTTGCAAGAAAGGCTTCTCGGTGGTGACAAGGTAATCTATGAAAATAATGATGAGGACAAAGGAATATGAATTACGATTTTAGAGACTCCAATGTGGGGTTTAAGAACCACCACATTCCAAAAATAGATATGAGGAAGTTTGATGGAAAGGATTCAGGAACATGGATACTACATATGAAGCAATATTTTGATCTACAGGATGTGCAACCCTCACAAAAGGTATGTATTACATCTTTATATTTAGAACCCAATAAGTTTATATGGTATATAAGGATTTTTTAGCATAAACCACTTTTTACCTAATCAATTTTTCTGGAGGAAATGATAACACATTATGAAGATACAAAGGGAAACACCTTCTTTAACCAATTGATAAATCTCAAACTGAAGGGTTCAATGGCAGAGCACATTGAAGAATTCGAAAAATTTAATATAAGGGTAACCGATATTCTAGAGGAGCATAGGATTGACGTCTTCATAGGGACTTTAAAAGATAACA
The DNA here is from genome assembly GCA_000404065.3 of Pinus taeda. Lineage (NCBI taxonomy): Eukaryota > Viridiplantae > Streptophyta > Pinopsida > Pinales > Pinaceae > Pinus > Pinus taeda. Next base: position 217,669 of record APFE031741242.1, on the reverse strand, counting down.
TCCAAAATGAGGTTCGCCTTTGGGAGCCTGATTCATTGGAGAAGGAATTCAGGGTGGCAAGAAAAGTTGAAAGCAAAATTATGGCAACAAGGAAGTCCACCACTCACAACTATAAAGATGGAAGTGTTAGTATTCCACCACCCACAAGGTTGAAACCATAAACTTAGAGGAAAAAGGAGAAAAAAAGGGCTTTGCTATAGTTGTGATAGAAATTATTCAACATAAATTGTGAAGGCGAGGAAGAAAAGGAACAAGAAACATCAAAGGAGGAGGATATACACCGGGAACCAACCCCAGAGAAAGAAGAAATGAATTCGACCATATCTTGTAATGCATTGGAAGGAATTACCACTCCTCAAAATCTCAAGATAGAAGGATATGTTGATGTAGGAGCATCTAGGCCTAGCCAGCAATGTGATGGAGTGGTCACATGTTGTGGCTAATGAAAGTTTGGATGAAGAATGGATTATTCAAATTGTATTAATTTAAAATTATGGAAGTGGTTAATTTGTGGCCTAATTTTGAACAAAATTGGGAATAAATGGCAAATGATCCTCCCTATGTGGAGATCAAGCCAAGTAGTCTAGTTTGTTTAGATTAGGATAGGACTTGATTTCTAAATGTATAGTTTATTCCTTCAATTGTGGAGGAGATGGTTAGCTTAGACATATATGCATTTTCCTGTCTTCTCTGAAAGGGGAAGGGAGATAGAGAGAGGATTCGAGAGCATTGTAAGCCTATAGGCAACATAGGAGGAGAAGGCCACTAATTAGAATAATCAGGCCAAAGAGTGGTAGAGAACCTAAAATGTAGTTTTGTATTTATGTTTGTACATAGAGAATTTATTTTGAGTGTGGAACTCTGTAATTGATTGCATTTCTTTTGAGACATAGGTCTTTGATGTTGTAATCTCGGCAAGGCCGAAACTCTGTAATGTTATGAATGAAATTAATGTTGTGTGCATAATTACATAAACGGCCTGTAGAGGCCTTGAATGTTTAGTTTTTCCTGTATTCGAATGAATTTAGTGTTGGCTCTGTGTTTTCATTCTTTAGTATAATTTCCCATGGTTAAGGAAAATTTGGTGTAATCTGGGTCCGCAAGCGGAAAACCCATTTACAAAGAGAAACTATGCAAAACACTTAGCAGATTCAACAAAATGGATTTTAAATAATATAAATACCACTTTTGGGACTTACTGGGTCCAAGTAATATTCTATATATCACATCGTTCAATTAGATCGGCCATGTCACAGGCCTATACCCAAGCCATGACGATATGCGATTGCCGCCATATCGCATCGACACTTCGGAGCGGTAAAGTGTAAAGTGGGTATATGGCAGTCGCCGATAACGACTAGCGATAATCGCATCGGACCTCCGCCAAGGGATAGCACTAATAATGCAGACCTTGCAATTGACGATTGCAATTAGGTGATTTGATCTGGACCATTAGATCTCATCGCTCCAGATCGACGGCCCTCAGCGCTCGATGAGTTGACTTTCGCGTACAGTAGGCGCACAATACAAAAAGGTAAAAACCAACATTTTGTGTGGGTTTCAATGTATTTCCACGTATTCATATATTCTGATATATTTGAGCCTACGATGGTTCGCAATAGCGATATTATGATAAATCCATGGAAAAGGGGTGATTTTTGGGTTTTATAGATCCATTTGTGGGTTTATAGCAAGCCATTGTTTCTGCTGCATCATTTTTGGTATCGAAGCAGAATTGTAATTGAATAATTGGGGTTAACCGAAACGGAGAAATTCTGTATGAAGGAATTAAAAATAGAGTTATGTGTTAAAGTATTCATGTAGGAAAGAGGAAGGATCAGATTCTAATTTGACAAGAGGGCACACAGAGGTGATGTGTAGCAGAACTTGCAAATGCAAGAGACAGAGGAAATCCATTCAAAACACAGGTGATAGCATACGAAAGTGTGAAGACTACAGAAATAAAGAACAAGAGAAGATGTGAGAGAAGAACTAGATGTCTTCTTAAAAGAAGAGCAAGGAAAGCACTCTGAAGTGGCAGTGAACCTGAAGGATCCAACAAGAGATTGGATAGAGAGGACAACGGAAGTGTTCTCAAGAGAGAGTGAGAGATTGCATAAGCCTAGAAAGAGCAAAGGTGTTGCTCAAGAGGAGGTTCCAGATAGAGGACCATGCTTACCAAAAGACTAAGTGAGGAGAGCTTAGTGAGATAAGATCGCAATAAGGAAGACTTGCTATTGTAGAGGCTTATTGCAGAGGAGTGAGGAGCTCATGAAGAGAGAGGAGAATAAGATGACTACTGATAATCATAGCAGAGGTTCAAAACAAAGCCACAACAGAAGGAAAGATGCCAAAGTAAATGACATGAGGATGAGTCAGGAAGAGTTTGACAGAGAGAGAGAGAGATGAGATAGATATCCATATTGGAATATTGATGGAGATGCTGCAAAGAAGTGATTAAGACTAGAAGCATGGTTGGACCATGAGAAGGAGATTAAAGTGGTAGAGGCTATAAGAGAAGAGAAATCATCAAGTGAATTTAGATATAGAAGAAGAGTTGAGAAATATTGAGCAGATATTGAGTGCTCAAGAGGAACCAGAGGAACTCAGAGAAACAAAAGTAGAAATGGAAGTTTCCATTTGCATACCAGAACAAAGTGAAATGTTGGGTGGAGAGGATAATGAGAAATTAGCTAAATATCTCATGGACTATTGGCATAGTTTATAACAATTAGAAGATATGATGACAAGGGAAGCAGATGAGGCAATGAAGCCTTGTGATTTTAATTCTCACACTTTGGTATGTTTGCAGGATATACAGAGGATGATGGACAATCTGGTGAGACTATCACAAGCAGGAATGAAGCTCTTAAGGTGAGTATGATGGATAATGCCTTTTAGAGGAAGGAGGTGTTGATTTATTGTAGCAGAGAAAGTTCATAGATGAAATTCTATTTGGTGTGAAACAACCAGATGAGGTTGATATAGACGAGAAGTCTAATGAAAATGCCATAATGGTATTACAAGAAGGTAAGCAAATGAATTTGTTGAATGAAGTTGATGAAAAAACTTTGCAATATGATAGTTTAGAAACCAGGATAACTCAAGAGGATTTCCAGGAAAAGAATGAAGCTGAGAATAGAAGTTGTGATGAACTGTTGGAGAGATTTCATATGGAATTAAAATTCTTGGAAATATTGCTCAAGGAACCTGAAGGAGAAATGAAGCTTTCAGATCATGATAAAGAGGATATTATGGTTACTATGCATGATAAGGATGAATTGTCTCTAACATTTATAGAGTTAAGTAAATGTTTAAACTCTTCAGTTAATGATGTGATTGCAGGTGGGGAAGACATCATTAATAAATATGATGCTAAAATTGGAGAAATTGAGCAGAGGTTATTTGAAGGTGAGATGGAAGATCAGGAACAACAAGGAAGTTATGTCCTTAGAGACATGAAGGAGACAGGAGTATTAATCCAGCAAGATGAAGATGGAAGGAACCAACAATTTAAAAGAGATGATCAAAAACAAGAGAATGAATTTGAGGAAGGCATTAGATTACAGAAGTAAAGCAACTGGTAGCAGAATGAAGAACAAGAGATTAGTCTGGCAGTACAAAGAAAGACAAGTAAATACCGAAGATACAAATGGAGAATGAAGAAAAGGGAAAAGTGGAAGCTATTGCAAAAAACTAATGAACAAGTTCAGGGAACTTGAACAAATTCATATTGATTTGTTAGAGAAGGAGAGACTCAAAGAAATGGAGTCACAACATGAAGGATCTGTTGAAATCCAAACGATCTAGGATGGAGGATGGGTGCTTGAAGCATCAAAGGAGGATGGAAGGTATTGCATTTTTAAAATTGATGATTTTTGTATGTTTGCAGGTCACATAGACTTGAGGAAAGACAAGCAGTTATTGGAAACTGTTATATTAACAAGTGAAGAAATGACTACCCATAGTCATATGAAGAATACGGAGAAAAGTTATAGCCAAGTGAAGGAAGATGTCCAGTTAGATGACATCCAAATGATAATCCAAAAGGAGGATGGCAAAAGAATTATTTAGATCAAAGGAATGTTTGGAAAATAAGAGATCCATTCATATGAACATAGAACAGAGGGTTTACTCAGGAAAACTGAGGAAGCTAATACAAACCAAATGGATAATCTTATGGTGTATTCAGGAAGTGGAAGTCAACTAGAAGAGTTGATGATGAAATTATTTGAGGCGACCTGGTGTCTCATAATTTTGGAACTAATATTTTGTGTGTAAATGCAGGATACATTGAAGTAAGATAACTGATTCATGTTGTCATAAGGGAAAGGAAAAGAAAAGATATGATTTTTCAGAATTTAGAAGAAGGGAATTCACATAATCTTGTGATGCAGAGGAAAGGGCAGAGTAAAGGGTAGATGTTGAACATAGCTATAGTGAATTATGAAGATATTAGACAACTATTGAAGATTGAAGCCAAAGGAGAACAATTACTGAAGGTTGATATAAAAGACTTTGTAGATGTTAAATAGTTATTGAAGATCATTGACCTTGAAGAAAGCCAAAGAATAAGTGATCAAATTGTACAGCCAGAACTAAATGAGAACAAAGTTGCCATGGATGAAAAATATGAGAAAGAAGTTGTCAGAAGTGTTGGCATAATGAGGAAGCAAGGTAAAAAAATTTTGTTTAATGAATTGATTAACTCTGATGAAGATTTATATGCATGAATAAGGCAATGTGACGTCAATTTGAACCAAGCAGTTGATTCTGAATATTAGATCGAATTAATGAAGGGTGAGATCATAATGTCTCAGAAAGATGGAATGATTATGAATCTACAGTATGGGATGTTGAAAATAGCAACAAGAAATGCTAAAAATAGCACTGCTATAAATAGCAATTTGGGTACCAGTGCTGGATTAAGAAACAGGGAATGAAAAATGGAAGTGATAAAAATAACATTACTATTTTTAGAAGTTCAGGATGGATTCCAATTTTAGTCAGTCCCTGGACTAAAATAGAAGTAAAATTCGAATTTGAACTTAACAGTTGTTTGAAAATAAATTAATTAATTCACCATGAGTTAATTAGTTGGAGAAAATCAAACATGAAGTTTATGTGAGGACATGCAACAGTTTCTCTATTAATTGAGGAATTTATCCATCAGTTAAAGAGATAAGGATGAGTTCTAATTTGAGTTGTAATTAGTTGGCTCAGTTAACTGAGTCAAGTCCAGTTAGATTGATTTGAACAGTTTGTTTAAATTAATGTGAGTCCAATGAGTTAAATTAATAGGAGGATAGGAGGGTAGATCAGGAGGTTTGAGAGAGGCCTTTGACTATTTATGAGCAATAGAGGTATTGCAGAGAGAGTAGGATAGATTTTGAGCTTATTATTTTTGTAATACTGGCTATATTTCCACTTGTATGATAATACAGACTTGGGGTTTTAGGCTCAGGCTTTCCCCTAGTTATATATTTTGTGTTATGTGTGATTTATTTCTCCATCTTAGTTATATGTGTTCTTATTGATGTTGCTCATGTTCAATTAAGCTTCCGCTAAATTGGTTGTAGAAGTAGATCAAGTATTTTTCTTTATTATATTGCATTATTAGGTGATCTACAAGTGGGAATTTCTACATCATATCGGAGCAAAGGTGATCAAGAAAGAACAATACACAAGAAGGGAGAAGTTTGAAGTTTATGATTCCTAAATATAGAAATTGAGTTCTTATCACATCTCTATTTCACCTATGGCGTTCAATGGTTTAAGACTTGAATATTCCCTTGATGGCAATTCGAATTATATAGCCTGGAAGGATCACATGGAAGCAGTACTAGAGGATAACGATCTAAAGGACTCTATTGATCAAGAAGTCCCCAACCCGACTGGTGCTGCTGAATAGTCTGAATGGAAGAAATCTGTGGCTAGAGCAAGGAGAATCCTTCTAGAGAGAGTTTGAGATCACATAGTCTCGAGTCTCCATGGAAAGTAGAAACCATTTTCAATGTGGAAAACATTGAAAGATCTATATCAGAATAGAAGTGATCATAGGAAGCTAGCACTGAATTACAAGCTTTGGAAGATCAAGTATGAAAAGGGCGACATGATCTCTATGTATCTGAACAATATCACCACATGCAGGAATGAGCTTGGAAGTGTAGGGATTGTGACAACTGATGATGACATGGTGAGTCTTGCACTCTTTGATCTTCCTAAGAGCTAGCATAGCTACCAGGACTCAGTTAATGGAAGAGAGAAACTGCCAAATTGGGAACGACTTTGGTCAGATTTGATGCAGGAGGAGATAAGAAGAAGCACCAGAGATGGTTCTTCATCCATGGAGGATGAAGAAAATTGTGTCTTAGCAAGTAAGGGGAAGGAGAAGGTTTCTCATTCCGAATCCAATTCTTCCCATGGTGGGAAGAAGTTTGACAAATCAAAGGTGCAATCCTTTCATTGTCATGAGGTGGGCCATTTTGCTACAAATTTTCCACTGAGGAAATCCAAGAAGGAATCTGTAGAAGGATCAGAAGGTGAGGCACTAGACACACAGTTCGAGTTGGATTTCACATTGTTTGCATGCATGGTTTCATCCATGGAGGGAAGTGGTTGGTTTTTTGACAGTGGAGCTTCTTTCCACATGACCGGTGACAAGAGTTTGTTCAGTACTTTGGAGGAGAAGGATCTCCAGATAGTCATAGCGATGGGTAATGATCAAAATTATAGTGTCCTAGGTGTAGGCACAATTATTTTTCAGAGGGAGCATGGAGCTCACCTTACCTTGACCGATGTCAAGTATGTACCAGGACTGAAAAGAAACTTTATGTCGATCGCGATGCTGGAAGACAGAGGCTATGATGTAGTCTTTAGTAAGGGAAAGGTTTTCCTTAGACACATCATCACTATACAGGTGAAGCAGATCAGTTCACAGATCAAGAACCTATATGCTCTTGAGGTTCAAGATGCATGCAAAGCCTTTAGGAGCAAGGAAACAGATGGAGACATGGTGGTTGAGAGGGAGAATACATTACCTCTCAACATGCAGTGCCAGAAGAAGTCTCAGATGATTGTGGAGGAGCCACGATTGGTGAAGTAGCTTCAGGAGGTTGTGGAGCAACCACAACTAGAGAAGCTAAGAGGAGATCAAGTAGAGACATCTACTCATGCAGAAACCTCCAGTAGGGGGAAACTTTGAGCCCGGTGGGTAGAGGGATCACATGCAGCCATACCTCCAGGTAGGAGGGGGGGCAATGTGGAGTGATCGTCCCAAGGAGGAGGGGCAGGATCCTTGAGGTACCCAACCTCTTTGATTCGAATTTATTAAAGGAGCCCCGATGAGGAGTAGCAAGATTGACGGATTGGGTAGAGATAGATGTGGATGGAGCGGCAGAGAGAGCTGCAGTGTAGGAGTCCCAAGACAATGTAGAGCTAGCATGCTGCAAAAATGCGAGAGGAACATGAGTGTTGCACCAGTTCAGGATGGCACAGAGAGGTGTGCAACGGTGTGATATGCATGGAGTGTTGCAGTAGCTCAAAGGTTAGAGAGGGAGCACTTGTCAACAGCAGGTAGAGCTTTAGCATCAGAGTATGTTTCTAGCCCAACAGAGAAGTCAATTGGGAGTTTTTTTTGCTTCTAAAGTTCCTGGAGCAACCACACTTTGGAGAAGTGTTGCATGCAGAACATTCCAAAGGTACAGGATCAAGTTCGAGTTGAATGCCTTTCTTGTTGAGAGGGAGTGTTGAAAATAGTAACGATAAATGCTAAAAATAGAAGTGCTAAAAATAGCACTGCTATAAATAGTAGTTTGGGTACCAGTGCTGGATTGAGCAACATGGAATGAAAAATGTAAGTGCTAAAAATAGAATTTATATTTTTAGCAGTTCGGGATGGATTCCAATTTTAGTCAGTCCCTGGACTAAAATAGGAAGTAAAATTCGAATTTGAACTTAACAGCTATTTAAAAATAAATTAATTAATTCACCATGAGTTAATTAGTTGGATAAAATCAAACATGAAGTCTATGTGAGGACATGCAACAGTTTCTCTATTAATTGAGGGATTTATCCATCAGTTAAAGAGATAAGGATGAGTTCGAATTTGAGTTGTAATTAGTTGGCTCAGCTAACTGAGTCAAGTCCAATTAGATTGATTTAAATAGTTTGTTTAAATTAATGTGAGTTCAGTTAGTTAATGCATGCTTGCATATAACTGCTGCAATTCAGATAATTGAAGATTCTCTCATGAATAACTCATGCATGTCAGTTCAGACAGAGACCCAGTTGAGATCAGAGGAGGTACAGTGTACTATCAATTGGATGGATTTTTCCTATAAAGGAAGCTCATCCATGGAGAAGGATTTATATCCTTCAGGACTGTGTAGTTGGATCAGAGGTTAGTGAGTGTGTGAAGAGGCCAATTCGCATAAGTGGCTGCACTAGACCCCAATCAAAATTGTGCAAAGAAATAAGAGACTTGGAGGGTAGATTAGGAGGTTTGAGAGAGGCCTTTGACTGTCTATGAGCAGCAGAGGTATTGCAGAGAGAGCAGGATAGCTTTTGAGCTGATTCTTTTTGTATTACTGGCTATATTGCCACTTGTATGATAATCCAAAGCTGGGGTTCTAGGCTGAGGCTTTCCCCTGGTTATATCTTCTATGTTATATGTGATTGGTTTCTCCATATCAGTTATATGTGTTCTTATTGATGTTGCTTATGTCTGATTAAGCTTTCGTTAAATTGGTTGTAGAAGTAGACCAAGTATTTTGCTTTAGTATATTGCATTATCATGTGATCTACAGGTGGGAATTTCTACATGCTATCGGAGCAAAGGTGATCAAGAAATAATAGTATAAAAGAAGGGATAAGTTTGAAGTTTGTTATTCCTGAATATAGAAATTGAGTTCTAATCACATCTCTATTTCACCTATGGCGTTCAATGGTTTAAGACTTGAATATGCCCTTGATGGCAGTTCGAATTATATAGCTTGGAAGGATTGCATGGAAGCAGTACTAGAGGATAACAGTCTAAAGGACTTCATTGATCAAAGAGTCCCCAAGCTGACTTGTGCTACTGAATTGGCTGAATGGAAGAAATGTGTGGCTAGAGAAAGGAGAATCCTTCTGGAGGGAGTTCGAGTTCACATAGTCTCGAGTCTCTATGGGAAGGAGACATTGTTTTCAATGTGGAAAACATTGAAAGATCTATATTAGAATATCAGTGATCAGAGGAAGCTGGCACTGAAAGACAAGCTTCGGAAGATCAAGTGTGAAAAGGGTGACACGATCTCTACGTATCTGAACAAAGCTCGTCACATGCAGGGATGAGCTTGGAAGTGTAGGGATTGTGATAGCTGATGATGACATGGTGAGTCTTGCACTCCTCGGTCTTCCTAAGAGCTAGCATAGCTACCAGGACTCACTTAATGGAAGAGAGAAACTGCCAAATTGGGAATGACTTTGGTCGGATTTGATGCAGGAGGAGATAAGAAGAAGCACCAGAGATGGTTCTTCATCCATAGAGGATGAAGAAAATTGTGCCTTAGCGAGTAAGGCGAGTAAGGGGAAGGAGAAGGTTTCTCATTCCAAATCCAGTTCTTCCCATGGTGGGAAGAAGTTTGACAAATCGAAGGTGTGATGCTTTCATTGTCATGAGGTGGGCCATTTTTCTACAAATTGTTCATTGAGGAAATCCAAGAAGGAATCCATGGAAGGATCAAAATCTAAGGTACTGGCCTCACAGTTTGAGTTGGATTTCACACTGTTCGCATGCATGGTTTCATCCATGGTGGGAAGTGGTTGGTTTCTTGACAATGAAGCTTCTTTCCACATGACCAACTGTTGCACAAAAAATTGTCACCTTGACATTATGCAATCTATGTGAGTCCATTACCACTCATACTTTCCTCCTTTGCAAGTCTTAAGCCTCAATTCCACATATCAAGCCTTGAAAATAAGAGAAAGCCCTCAAAAGTCTCTAAAACTCTAGTTCTGCACTTTCTCTTTGCATTACCTGCGGTCTTGCACCTAATGGTCATGGCTCCTATGCACCTAACCGCTTTGTCTCTGTGTTATGGGTGCGGACCCTTGTAAAAGTTAAAAAGGCATGAGCATATTCTAAAAAACTCACTTTCATTCATTTCTAGAAGATTTTGGAAGGAATCTCGAGGTGGCAAGTTCGCTTCCTTAAGGTTCATGCATCCCATACCTTAAGGAGCTAACCCCTTGATGTGAGGAGCTTATCTCTTTGAAGGAGGACTGTATCCCTTCATAGGTGGACCTATAACCTCCTCCTCTACACTATAAAATGAAGCATTGGGTTGGTTACTTGGGAGGTTGAAAGCTGAATATTTTTGAGGTGAAACACTATTGGAACTTAGTGTTCTTAATTGAGCTTTTATGAGGAGAGATTACAGACCTCTATGATCTCATTTGGAAGAGTGCAAGGCTTATCAAAGTAAAGGAAATTTCTGTTTCGGACCCCAGGAAGAGCTTGTTCAACATCAAAGCTGAAAAGGTTGTAAGGTACTTCTACTTCAAATTTAATACAAATAAGTTTGTTTTTCTCAATAAGCTATTGATGTATGGTTTATTTTATGGATTCCTTGATCACCATAATAGACATGATTTATGATCTTAGCTATGCAGGTGCTATTTAATGTTTTCTTGTTTGTAATTGTAGGTTCTCAAAAGGAAACTCTTTCGAACAGTTGAAGGATGGCTGCTACAAACTAGCGTTGGACTTACGATAGGGTCTTAACACCTCTATAGTTTTTATTTATGAATTGCATATGTTTAGAGAAAGATAGATTTGTTTGTCTATTTGTTTCTAGACTATCTTCTGATACTAGGGAGATCGGTCTTGTCCACAAGATCGATTTATCTGGCCAACATATTGGCGACTCTGCTGGGGAGCTGAATTTGGTTTTTGGTTTTCCTTTGTCTTTGACTTGAGAAACTTGTTTTCATTTCTGGTTTTTGATTGATGTATGTTGGCTTGGATAATTTTTAGAATCTAGATTATTTTTTTTTTTTTTTTCGAATTTTTCAGGGGACTGCACTTTCTTTTTATAGATAGTGCGGCCATCTCCGCACTTTTCATTTAGTACAAAGAACCACACCTGGTTCTTCTAGAAGCCTGCGGACCCTGTAATTTTTTTTGAAAAACCTAAAATGTTTTCTTCCAGTTAAGTTTAGGTTTCATTTAATGTTTTTAGTGTCTACCCAGATCTGCATTTGTCTTGTCAAAAACCTCTTGTGAGTGAGTTTCATTGGTATTTTTGTTTTAGATGATTTTCTAGAAGTTTTGCATGCCTGAAGTGGTTTTCACTTGGTCTCTGTAGTGACTCAAAGATCAGAAGCCTGAGAAACCTTATATTACCCTGGTGTCTTTTTGTCTTCTTGATGAGTCTGACTTGGTTGTGAAATCTTTCCTTTGCGAGAAAAATATTTACTTTTCTCCTTGCAAATATTTGAACAAGTTTCGTCATAAGTTTTGAATTTCATTTTTATAAAAGAAAACATATTTGAATGTTTTTGATTGGTTTGTTATTTTGAACGAATGAATCCTTAGTTTACTGAACAACTAAGTAAAAATTCCTCAAAAATAATTGAGGCTTTTATATAATTAGGTTTTTAGAATTTTTTAGATCTCAATATTAGTTTTGTAGTTTTGAGTGTTTTCTAGAACTTGTAGATATCTTTTGAAAGAAATTGTTTTTTGTAGTTTCGAGTTTTGAAAAACGAAAGGGATTTATTGTGAGCATTAATTAGTAGTCTCATTTTGAGTTCTTATTGAAAAAGACAAAAAGATTTTCTTTCCATTTACATGTTTAAATAAGGACTTGTTTCTTAAAGAATTGCATTCTCGAACTCTTTCTTTTAGCTAGAAATTCATTGAAAGAAAAAACAAATTGCTTATAATTTTAGATGCATTTTTTAGTGTTTTTGGAGTCGAGTCTTCACACCATCAAAGTTTCATTTCCATACCTATTGACTTACATAACAACCCATAAAAGCAACACTTAATTAAAATTGATCTAGTAATATTTTTTATTTTTAGGGCTCTTATCACCAATATAGCTTAGGATAGTATCTTGGAGTAGGGAGTAATTAACTCTCCAAGATAGTTAAAAAAAACAAGTAGCTATATCTTGCGGTAAGAAATAAATCCAATTGTAATTGATGCATTCTGGGAAGCTTCTCTTAAAGGATTCAATCATGATATCGTGTCCGAACCTTTGAGACAATCAAGTTTGTTTCATTGGGAAAGCTAGAAGATTTGCGCGTATTATAAACGGTAAACCTCAGATTGATCATGTTGAGGAGCCTTCAAGGGGATTGAGCTTTGTTACTCTGCCCTTGTGTGTAGACTGGATCGTAGACTATTCCCCCAGTTGTATTTGTTGTTGTTGGTAACCTTAGTGTCCATAAACTTAAGATTATTTCCTAAGGTGACGGTGAAGGATGGGTCTCATTGTACCTAGAGCAGACATCGACTAGACTCACTTAGACTCTCTGGGGTTTCTCTTCACTCGAGATGGTTTTGTGAAGAAACTTGTTCCAATTTGTTTCATTAAGCAGGTTGTCGGGGTAACTGTTCCAACCGCCTTTTCTGTATTAAATTTCTATGACGTTGGATTTAATCACCAACTAGTTTTTTTAGTACAGGAAGTTACTGTTTGTGTGTGGTTTGAACTCTTAGATTTTTTAGGCATGTGATTCAGTTGTTTGTTTCTTTAGAGACTTTAGGTGGTTTTATTGAAATTTTCTTTGTTTGTGTGTGAGTAATTAAATATTTAATCATGGCTGAATTACCAAGACAAACTTGTAGACTTCGGGGGCAACCTCCTGAATATACACCAAGCCAGCTTGAAGGGCTACGAGCTGTTGTATAACCTAGTGACAGTAGAGTTGGATCACCAAAAGTTGGAGAGTCATCTTTAATTGTTCATCATGATTATCAAATTCAAACAACAGATTATATTCCTGAGCCAATTTCATTTTCCGAAGTTATTGGTAGTATTTCTCCTACCAGTGAATTAGCTGAAGAACCTGAAATTTCTGAGCCTGAAACTGAACCTGTTGCTACTCCATCTTCAGGATTTGCTTCTCCAAATTTTAGTGGTCCTGGTTCACCCAGAGTAGGAAATATCATTACCCAAAATATTTCTTCTGGCCTCATTTCTATTGAAGAAATTGTCAATCCGGACGAAGACGTAACTCTTCCTGAAAACCAACCAACTTTAGATCTTAGGGAGCGTGAATCAATATTCTATAGGCCTTTTAGGAGTGACGCTTGGTATGTATCATTGACAATTTTTTTATAAAACCCAGGTCTTCGTTTTTCACCACCTCGAATTCCTTTTCATCCTACACCTAGAGGATAATATCCTCCATTGAATATGTCAAGACGATCATCTATGTTTTCCCAATCACCGGAAACATTTTTATATGGTGGTCCTTCTGTTCCTTCGGGGTACTAATCACTCACTGGTACTTTTTTAGGAGCATCTCCTCAACCAACTGAACGTGATTTATCAACTGGTAATAATGGAACTCGAATGTTGAGCATAGAAGAAATACTTATGATGTCTGGTATTATTCCAAATCCACAGCCTGAAGGTAGTCAGTTACCCCCAAGGTAGTCAGTTACTGCCTGGAGGGCAACCTCAAGGTAGTCAATTACCGCCTAGGGGGAAACCTCAAGGTAGTCAATTACCGCCTGGGGGGAACCTCAAGGACAATACATACCGTCAGGACAGTACATACCTCAAGGTCAACCCCAGACTCAGTACATACTTCAAGGTCAACCCTAGTTTCAATACATACCTCAAGGTCAACCCCAGTTTTAGTACGTGCCTTAGGGTTATCAACCTCAAGGTCAGTACACAACTCAAGGTTTTCAACCACCTTTTGGTCAACCATTTTTACAAGGAGCTGGAAATGTACCTCTTAATTATCAGCTCTACCTTCAACCCGGTTATGGTCCTCCATATGCACAACCTTTTATGGGTACATACCCCGGAATGAGTATGGTGCGAGATCCATCTCAAACTCAACAGACTATGCAACCTAATGTGTAGTTATCAAGTCAACCTGGACAACCTTTGGTTTTTGGTCCAACCCAACAACCTATCCAACCTACTGTTCAAACCTTTACACCTGGTTTAGTTCAGCAGCCTGGGCCTAGTTTGCCTCAAACTCTGCCTCAAACTCCTGCTGCAACTACTGCAGGCTCTGTTCAACCTACCACACCTATTTTTGGAGTATTGGAAACTCTAGTTTCTACTATTCCCGCATCAGTGCAAACTCCTCAAGCCTCTTTACCAGAGTCACGACTTAAAGTTCAGACTTCAGTCCAGATGCCTGCAGGACAAGCTGGTTCAAGTACGGTTGTCACAAGTTAACTGCAATTCTCTTATCAACCGTACCAGGGACAATATCACTTCGGTCCTACTGTACAAAACCCAGTTTATTAGTATCAACCATACCCTGGCTATACTTATCAACAGCCTCAACAACCCCAGTTTGGTCCAGTTAATCCTGGTTTTCCAGGAGGTTATAACATTCCTAATGCAAATCCAATTCCAGGTTATCCTGGCTATCCTCCTCTTGAAGGTGTTCTTGTTACCCAAGGTTTTCACGACCCTAACCATCAGTTACCATTTATTGCAACTTTGGATTTACCTGATTTGTTTCACTTTATGAATGATCCGATTTACTATCTTCCGTATTGGTCGCCAATGCCTAATAAGTTGCCCAGTGATATCCCGAAGTTTGAGGGTAAGTTAGGAGAGGATCCGTCAAATCATGTTATGACTTATCACCTCTGGTGTGCATCTAATTCCATCATTGATGATTCAATTCGATTATGTCTTTTTCAACGAACTCTGATTGGTCTTGCTACCAAATGGTACATTGAGTTACCACGAGGCTCTTTTTATAATTTTAGTAAGTTTTCCACTTCCTTCTTAACTTATTTTCAGTTGCCTGTCAGATACGACAATGGCACGGAATTGTTAAGTTCACTAAAAAAATCCATGTCCACATATATTTCTGAGCATATTCATGAATGGTGACGTAGACGGTGTTTGGTGAAAGTTTTCATTACGGATCAAATTTTAGAAAAGTGGTTCGTTAAATCATTGTTACCTAAAATCACTGAAGATGTAGCTAAGGCATGAGTTGTTACTAAAGAGAAATTCATTGCTCAGGCTTAGTACCTTGACCTCGTCTATATGCAATCGAGTACTTTACATGAAAAAATCCCTGATCTTCCAAAACACGGTCAAATAACTGCAGGTCCTTTAGGGTCTCATGTTGTTGATGGTATGATTGGTTCAGTTAGTACTAAAAGCAAGAAGAAATATTCAAAGAATTCTTCTCCTATTATAACTTTTCTAGATTCCTCGACAAGAGACTCTTTTGTTGAAATTCCTGCCAATATCCATGTCGTAGAATCATCTATGGCCAAATCAAAATCCAATGGTAAAAAGAAGGGGAAGGAGAAAAACAAACAAAACGCAAAAGAGAAAATGGATAAAAATGAATCTACTGATGAAAAATGTAAACCTCACTATCCTTGTTTCATTTGCAACGAGGATCATTTTACTAAAGACTGCCCACATCGAGCAGAGGTTTAAAAAATCATCAAAGGTTCTTAAACGCCTGTTGTCTTGAAGGATCCTTTTCCTAATAAAGATAGTAAGATGATCGGTTCTTCCTCGAATGCCCAGAAGAACCCATTATGATGATGTCTCATGTCAGGATTGCGACGTGATCACAAGATTATGGTAGTAAAATTCCTATTGTTGGTAAAGAAGCAAAATCTTCTAATTCAAACCCATCAACTACAACTCCTCCTGGTTCTGATCTGCTACAAATTGAGAAACCTAACCCTGACTTAGTAATCAAACCGCCTACTAAAGGTATACTTCAGAAATCAGCTTTCAATCCACATGCGAGAGCTACTAAGAATTATAACATTGTTGAAGATTTAGATATTTCCCCTTCAGCAATGTCGGCTTTGGAAGTGTTGCAATCATGCCCAGCATAGCGTAAATTACTATTGTCTACTATAGGCGATGTTGATATTCAGGATTCGAACCCAATAATCTTTGATTTAGAGAATAGTACACCCCGCCTACATCTTCAAATGGCTTTCCAAATTCCAGTGTTAGTAAAAAACAGACCTTGCTTTTGAACTGTGATTGATGAGGGAGATTCTACGTGTATTATGTTGATCCAGTGTTGGAGATCGCTTGTTTCTCCCACACTCAATCAGTCTCCGACGATTATAAAGGATTTTAATGGCCAAGGGTTCCATCCTTTTGGTATTTTACAAGATTTACCAACAGGGGTCGAAGGCAAAACCGTAAATCTAGATGTGGAAGTGGTTGATGCCCCTCTAGATTAGAACCTTCTCTTGGGTCGCAGTTAGTCTTATGCTATGACTGTTATTGTTTCATCAGTCTTTTAGCTTATCAAGTTTCCTCATAATGGAAAGATCATTATGATAGATCAATTGACTTATTTCTCATTCGACCCAGCCTCTTTAGATAGTATTCAGCATGTCGGTAAAACAACTATCCCTTACAAGGATGTTGGGATAAGATTGATTAAAGATTCTGGTTTACTAGGAACTTTTTCCTTAGTTCCTCCTAACGTATTGCATTCTATTGCAACCATTCATATGATTTCATCGAGCACTATTGCTTTTTATGATTCTTGGATCGTACCTTCCGATTCTGAGGTGGATTCATTTAATGGCATGATGCCTTTGAGTCCCTTTGAAATTGCATATCAGGTTGTACAATTGTTTTCTAACTCTTGTTCAACCGAAACTGATCCAATGAATGTGGTCCATGGGGAGTCACTTTCGATATCAACCTTAGCTTCAACAACATTTTCTAATCATGTTCATACTGATGAGAAGATTCGTGATCTTTTGTTTGTTGATGATTTACCATGGAAAGATCTTCATCATCGATCTTCGTTTTTACCTAAGCTTGATCATTTTGAAAATGATTTTTCATCTATTTTTACTACTGATTATGTCAAAGAACCACAAAATCCATTACAACATCTTGATTCTGAGTTAAATTTCATAAATATCTCTCGAACGGTTCCTATTGACATTTTAGTTAAACCCGAAATTATTGAAAACATTCATATATGTGCTTCTGGTACGGACGTTGAAATCAAATTATAAAGATCTATTTCAAGAATTTTGTGATGTGTTTTCCTGGTCATATGAAGAAATGCCAGGAATCGATCCACCAATTGATGTCCATGAAATTAAAACTTACCCGGATGCTAAACCTGTCCAGCAACGTTTGCGTCAGATACATCCAAGAAAAACCGCTGCTATTAAAGCTCAAGTTGAGAAATTACTTCGTGCAGGTTTCATTTATCCAATTCCTTTAACAGATTGGATATCGAATATTGTTCCTGTTAACAAAAAGCAAGGAACCATAAGAATATGTATTGATTATAGGGATATTAATCGAGCTTGTCCTAAAGACAATTATCCAACCCCCTATATCGATCAAATTATTGATGATTGTGCCGGCAGTGAAATGTTCTCCTTTATGGATGGCTTTTTTGGTTACAATCAAATCAACATACTCTCTGTTGATCAACTTAAAACAACTTTCATTTGTCTATGGGGGACATTTTCTTATTGCAAATCACCTTTTGGATTGAAAAATGCTGGAGCAACTTTTCAAAGGCCTATGTCTTATGCATTTCATGACATCAAGCACATTGTGCAGCCTTACCTCGATGATTTACCTTCCCATTCATTACGTAGAGCCAATCATCTCACTCACTTATGAGCTATCTTTATGAGATGTAGGCATTATCGAATTAGGTTGAATCCACACAAATGTGTATTGTGTGTAAAAACGGGCCATTTACTAGGATTTGTCGTTTCAAAACCTGGAATTCATGTCAATCCCTCGAACCTTGAAGCTATCATCAAATTACCTCCTCCTTCGACTCTTCGCCAACTCCAAAGTTTGCAAGGAAAAGAAAACTTTTTACATCATTTCATTCCTAACTACACCAAGATAACAAAAGGTTTTACCAGGTTGTTGAAACATAATACTCCATTCCTTTGGGATGAGATGGCTGGCAAATCTTTTGATGCACTTAAACATGCATTGACCGATGCATCGTTACTGCATCCTTCCAATTACAACTAGGATTACTTTTTGTACCTCACCACTTCTCATTCCACCATTGGGATGGTTTTAGTTCAGAAGATGAATTCAACAATGAACATGTGATTTACTATCTTAGTCAAACTCTGCATCCGACTGAGATTAAATATTCAGATGTGGAGAAATTGGCCTTGGCAGTTGTTCAAGTTGTCCAAAGATTTCGTCACTACATCTTATTACGCAAAACCATTGTAATTTCTGACTATAACCCTATGATGTATATTTTGACCAAACAATTACTAGGGCGCAAGCATTCCAAATGGATAGTTATCCTGCAAGAATTTGACTTGGAATTTGAAAAATCCAAGGCAAAGAAATCTATGGTTTTTGCAGAACTAATGTGTGATTTCCCACGTACTGATACTGAAACTGTGGCAGAAGAGCCCATTGCAGATGAATCCTTGTTTCTTATCAGTACTCTTGATCCATGGTATGGAGATATTATTGTTTATCTCCAATCCCAATCTTTTTAGCCTGAAATCTCACGATCTTAGTGACGGAAAATATGTTTCCAA
>APFE031741242.1:129895-163153 GCA_000404065.3 Pinus taeda | reverse complement strand
TGTAGAATTGAGACTTCTGTGATTTGTCATAGTTATAAGGAGAGCTTCAGCGTAAATCACTCGTTTCGAACCAACTAGTGTGGTTCATTGTCACGACAAGTTGAAGAAACAGATCAGGCTTTAGCAAAAAAGCTAGATCTGTTTTCAACTTCGAGACCTGCAAGCGTGCCCGTTCAAACTGGACCTTTGAACCAGTGGCTATACCGTGCAGGGAAACAATTGTAGAATTGAGACTTCTGTGATTTGTCATAGTTATAAGGAGAGCTTCAGCGTAAATCACATAAGAAAGACTTTTGTCGACGCGTTTCGAACCAACTAGTGTGGTTCATCGTCAGGACAAGTTGAAGAAACAGATCAGGCTTTAGCAAAAAAGCTAGATCTGTTTTCAACTTCGAGACCTGCAAGCGTGCCCGTTCAAACTGGACCTTTGAAGCAGTGGCTATACCGTGCAGGGAAACAATTGTAGAATTGAGACTTCTGTGATTTGTCATAGTTATAAGGAGAGCTTCAGCGTAAATCACATAAGAAAGACTTTTGTCGACGCGTTTCGAACCAACTTGTCCTGATGATGAACCACACTAGTTGGTTCGAAACGCGTCGACAAAATTCTTTCTTATGTGATTTACGCTGAAGATCTCCTTATAACTATGACAAATCACAGAAGTCTCAATTCTACAATTGTTTCCCTGCACGGTATAGCCACTGCTTCAAAGGTCCAGTTTGAACGGGCACGCTTGCAGGTCTCGAAGTTGAAAACAGATCTAGCTTTTTTGCTAAATCTTGGTCTGTTTCTTCAACTTGTCCTGACGATGAACCACACTAGTTGGTTCGAAACGCGTCGACAAAAGTCATTGATAAATCTGTTTATAAAAAGAAATCAACAGCTACATTACACGAGTTTCAAAAGAAGAAATACACAATGCAGGATTACAGAACAAGAAAACACATACTACAACCATCAAATACTTGGTATCACTTGAATCTTCTTCATTAATCTCCCAAAAGGACCAAATGCATTACGCGACAAAATTGTTAAGAACCATTCCAAAAAACCTCAATGAGTTATTCTGTTTCCTTTTAAAGAAAAGATCATGCTTAAGAACATTTACAAGTAAATGTCAGAATCTACAGCTATCTAATTGCCCATCTATTTTAGTATCCAATTGTCCTAGCTGACCAACTATTCTGTAACTAAAACTAACACATCATTACAAAACAAAATAAAAGGCCATATGCTTAAATATTCGCATGGGCAGTGGAACTTGGTCCTTGGGGCCCAGCAATAGGAAATTCAAGTTCCATTGCAGACTACTGAAGTAAGGTTTCACATCTCTCCCAAAGGACTTTGTCTAGAGCTGGGTACTGAGTCATTTTGCGGAAGGCCACTTGTAAGTCTCACAATTTGGTGTAGTCTAGTGTGGGCTCAAATAGGGTCTTAATCAACCACAACAATTGGAAGTCTCTATGAAGGGAATTGATTATTGTTTTGCCTTTCAGCACCACTGTGTTTTCAAGAGATGAGGCCAACTTGCTCTTTGCAGCGATCAATTCCTGCTCATTGTCTTCCCAAGAAAGTAAACTCCGATCTATATCCCAACATGTTGGCAATCCAACCCTCTGCGTTTGATCAAACTTAGAATAAAAAATGGAAACATAATTGTTTAGTGCCTCTAGTTTATTCTCAATTTGAATGCGCAGTTGATTTTGCTCAATGGCTTTGTTTATTTCCACAATCACTGTAGCTCTGTCAACGATATGTACTGCTTTCAAATCTGTTGGGGGATTTTCATTTAAGAAGTTTTTAATTTTCCTAGCCCTTTGAGCCCCTATATGTATTTCCTTCTTGTCTGAAGCTAAAGTTTCAATGGCAACAGTAACTACAGCGCTTTCTTCTACAAGAACTTGGAAAAACTCTCATTTAGAGCGTACTTGTTGAATTATGCCCTCCCAAATGATTTGCCTAGCTTCAATTAGGGACATATTTCCCTTTTTTTTTTTTTCCAGAGAAAAAAACGGTAACTTTTTATTAATAATTTAATAAAATAAGTTACACCAGCTTAATCGAATAAGACTCAGCTCAAGACGCCAATCTGGGCTCAACGAGCTTTACACAAATAACGCAGCGTTAGAGGACTAATGTGCACAAAGAAAGAGAGATAAGAGAAAGAAATAGAAGAGAGAAAAAGAGGAAAGAGAGGGGCAAAAAGGCCCACATCAGGATTTCCTCCCCTTTTTCTTTTCGACTTTACGCCATTCACCCATAGTGGGTTCGGTCGGAACTATTACTATTTGTGTTTCTGAATTCTGGATGCCAGGTTCTTTGTCTGAATCTGAACTATCAGAGTGGTGCTGCCATTTGAGGCTTCCAAGACCGGGATCCATGCCTGTCTGAACTTCCTTGTTATCTGATGAAGATCCCTTCTGATTTTCCATTTCTTGAGATACCGCAGTCTTCTCTGCTGGGATCTCTTCCTCTGCTGCTTCTGATTCTTCGTCCTCTGAATCTGGGGGTGAAAAATGCCAGCCTTTCCTCTGTTTCCCTTTCTGTTTCTTTTTATTTTTTACTTCTGGACATGTGCTTTGTAAATGTCCTGTCTGCCTGCAGATCCTGCATCTGAAGGCTGTGTTTTCATAATCTAGTACCTGTAACCAGTTCTGTTGTTTGTAGATCAGCGTTATATTGTCCGGCAACCCTTTACTTAGATCTACTTCCACACAGATACGGGCAAAGGTGTAGATTCTTTCATCGATTCTTTCCAAATCTGTTTTGATATATTTCCCTACGCTGTTTCCAATACCTTCTAGCACATGATCATTCCAGAAATGAAGAGGGAGGTTATATAGTCTGACCCATACTGGCATTTTAGTTACAGTCATTTTATTTGGATCAAAATCTGGGAACCATGGGGTCATAAACAGCCCCGTTGATCCCCAAAACCATGGTCCATCTCTGATTACTGTATCTCTGACTACCTGGGATGAAAATTTTACTATGAAAAAACCCTTTGAACATAGATGGATGTCACAATCCATGGTCCAACTGGTGAATATCCAGTGAAACAGATCCAGAGGTTTAGGCCAGAAACTGTTGAAACGGCAAATAAGAGCCTGAGTTTCATAGGAGTTAACGAATTCATCGAGTCCTGAAGAATCTAGATTTAAAGCTGGGATTTGCTCAGCCTGATCTACTATGTATGGCTTGGGCATGTGGCCACCTTGTTCAGAAGAGGGGCCTGAAACCCTGCTGCCCTGTAAAATATTTTTGTAAGATAAACCTCCCTTTGGTTGGTGCTGGGCTGTTGTTTTTTTCCCCTTATCTCCCCCAGAGGAGCTTGTCTGTCCCTGAGGCAAGACCCCTCCTCTCAGTCTGAAGTTTAATATAATGGTTGATCCTGGACCAATCCCATAACTTTCCAGTGATCTGCAGTCCTGGAGGGACCGCCCACCACTGACAAGGTGTTGAATCTGAGCTGGGAAGCCCATTTCTGCCCAGATTTGTTTTTTCAGCTGCAAAGGGGAGGCTCCTGCATGAACAGATACTAAACGAGTATTCCCTTGAGGGGGTTTTATCAAAATCTGAAAACAGGGGTTTGTTACCTGCTCTGGCTGAAAAACTTGATGCACTTCATCGAGGAACGGGTCTTTGAAGCACTGCAAAGCCAGATCGCAGCTCCCTCCCCTTTCTGAACCCATAGCTATCTCTTTCTCAGTTTCCCCTGGGGCTGTCAATCGAAACCACATCGGATCAAGATGGTTCATCGGACCTGGAATACTCCGCAAACCGTGGGCGCATGCAGGGATTTCAAGACTGTGGAATGCGATCTCTGGTGATTGCATGCCCGGTCTTTCATAAGACAAAGAAAACGGGGGTCTAAGCTTTGTTTCGATGGAGACCTTCTCCATATCGGGTCCGGTCCAGGGTCCATAGGGGCCGTCGGAGGCAACAGAAGCTGTGGAAAAAGGATTAGGCCCTCTGCTAAAAACCTGCCATCCCTGCAAGGCCAAATGGATCTGAAGGGAGGACCCTCCATTAGTCTCGGAAAACGCCACCACAACTTCCCAGCAAAAAGAAATAAAGCTCTTGTCATTGAAAGGCGCTCCTGGGTGTGCATGACGGCACCTCAACCCGCCAGGAGCTGGAGGAGAGCGGCCGGATCCGCGCAGCAAAGAGCCACTGATAGAGAGCCGCTGCCATGAAGGAATGAAACGCCCCAGCTCCCATTTTTCGTGGATCCAGACACAAAAGCCTTTACCATTCAGCGGATCATCTTCGTGCCCTGAGGAAACATCTTGGAGGAAGGCAATTTCTGACTGAGCCCTGTACAGATCACAGATTTGCGAGAGATTTGGGGCTATGTCGGCGCACAGCAGGTGGTCTGGAACCCTAGATTCACGATCGAAACCCGCCGCGCCAAACCTCGAACTAGCCATTGGATCCTCGGTAAATCAAAACTCAGGGACATATTTCCCTTTATCATGCTCTTCTATTCTTTTATCTCTTCCTGAGTTGTTTTGTGTTTTCCAGAGATTAATTCAACCTCTAACTTCGCTGGTTTTAGTTGTTTATCTTTAGTGGCCCAACTTGCCGATCAACTCTTTGAAGCCTTCATTCTCTAAATACAGAGCCCTAGAATATGCCTTTTCCTACTTGATTCTGTTAGAGGCATTTTCTAGAAGCTTCTCTGCTTTTCCCTAGAATATGCCTTTTCTTGATTCTGTTAGAGGCATTTTCCAGAAGCTTCTCTGCTTTTCTAACTGACAATGAAGCTCTGCTTAAATCATGATATATAATCTCACCAGTCTACCTATGCAAATTAATTTTGTCAAGACAAGTCCACAATGTAAATTCAACTCTTGTGGGGAGTAACTCGACGGTGGGATGCAATAGAGAGAGTTTAAATTGATTCTTCTCAAGGTCCGTCTATTGTTGAAAACTATATGGTATGAGAAGAGATAAGCTCTGTTTGATTCACTGAGCCATTGTTATATATTTACCTGAAAATATATGAGAATACAAATATATCTAATAACTGTAAACAAACACAAAATAGAGAAATGTTTTTTTTTATTGATCAAAACTTTTAAGGTAGGTAACACTTTACACTCAGATGTCAATGAATATTGTATGGACAAGCGTATGGCCTAACACTCCACAGGCCATACGCTTGTCCATACAATATTCATTGACATCTCTCAATATATGAGAATGCAAATATATCTAATAACTGTAAACGAACACAAAATAGATACATGTTTTTTTTATTGATATTGATCAAAACCCTTAAGGTAAGTAACACCATACAATCATTTTTTAAGGAAGAAGAACACTTCACAACCCATATGTTTGTCCATACAATATTCATTGACATCTCTCAATGGAGAGTCTCTAACTTCTATATAGGCTTCATATATACAATACCATGGTTCTCTCAATACCATATATCTAATACAATGGGCTTAACCACTTTATTTATTAACTATGGCCCATCTCATTATTACATTATTCTTTTGGTACTTCCCTCTGTACCCCATACTATCCCCCTTAGGTATATTACAACCATCATTTGCTTTCACCCTTTGACTGTTTTCTTCAATTATTTGATAATCCCTTAATGTTTCATCCAAGGTAGAAATGCTTCTTTCAACTATGGGCATTTTCAGGTCTGTAGAGCTAGAAGGTACAATTTGTGCACGATTTGACAAGCTCTTATGGAAGCTTGGCTGGTCAGAGGTGGATTTGTTAACTTTATCTGCAATTTCTTCCTCACCTTCAAGCTGTATTTTAGCCTTTTTGATGGTTGTGCCTCCTCATCTATCCATTGCTTCAGGAGTGTTCCTCTTAAAGGTTTACTCTTTGGCTGAAGGTTTCTCAATCTTCAATTCTGAACTAATGGGTCAAGCCTCTTGATTTTCCTCCCACTCAATTTCAGCCCTGCTCTCATGGGAGTATGGAGCTGAGTTGACACTTTGGCCTGTGTTAGAGACAATATGGCCGGGATCCTATTGCCATCTCTCCCAATTCAAAATGAAACTCCTCCATCTCTTCTTTAAGATGAGTGAGAGCTTTTCTGGAATTTACAATGAATGGGTCCACAATATTTCCTAGTTTAAACCATAGTTACCAAGTTAGAATTCGAATTCGATTCGATTCGATAAAAATTCGAATGAAAAAATTCAATTCGCAAAAATTCGATAATAGACATCATAAAAACATTTTTTTTTATTAATTTTTTCACAATTTATTTTGAATTATGAATATTTTTTATTAATTTTAAATAATATAACAATCTTATAAATAAAATTATTTAAAAAAATTATTATTCATCTTTTCTCTCCAAAACATCAATCCTTCTATAAATAAAAACTAATTACTTAAAATTAAATTACTTCATACATTTAGGTTTCAAGATTGAAAAAACAGAAATTTTCTAATATCAATTTTACCTTCTATTTTATTCTTCCTTTTTAACTTTTTATTTTTCTTCTTTATATATGTCATCTAAAATCTATTTATTTCTATACATAGAATCTTAACCCTAACATAGAGCGACCTTCATGGACACATGTTGGCTAAACATTCTCCATTCGAGCAAGGGAAATTAGAAATTTTCTCTAGTCGATGGAAATAATACGAGTCTCACCCTCCTTAATAATACCAAGTCCATCCACATCAGTTCTATTATTTGGGAGAAGAAATCAAAGCTAATATATTTCCCTCGAATCGAATTTAACCGTATTAATCACCGAACCTAATCGAACTACCGAGTATTCGAATTTTTGAAGCCGATTCGGCCGAATTTGGTAACTATGGTTTAAACACGTACCCTCTACGTCTACGCCTTGGAAGAAAGTGGACTTGGTCAATATGGAGGGTATGTCTAATAAATTCCAGAGAGAAGATTCTCATAGGCATGAAAATTGGGAACCTTCAAGGTTTTTCTTCATATCGATACAGTTTGATCCCTGTAAAATCTTCAAACAAATACCAATCCCCTACCTTGGTATCCTTACCAAGTTGCAACCACTGTTTCTGTTATGGTAGGATTCTTGGAGGTGGTGCGCTATTTAGGATAATATATGTAGTGGCCATGAAGGCGGACAAAAACCCTAAAGACCCTTGATTTTCATGCTTTCTTTTGACTACATTAGTTCATTCAACCATTGACTCTCTCTGGGTCTTATAGTCGAATGCGTTGAAACCCAAATACCCAAATTTGTCAATGTGGGTGTACATGAAGAGATAGACTAGGATGGAAGGGTATATGCAAGTATATCTAAATTCACAGTGTGATCCAACATGTGACTTGGAAATCGTAAGGCTGATTTAGTTCTCTTGTTGAGGAGTTGGTGCGCCTGGAGGTGAAGTTAATGAAAACAACGCTATTTTGTTTTTCTCCGATAATTGAGTGAAATCCAAAGACAACGAGTCTTCATTGAATGACTTTAAGTCTTAAACATCAGGGAAACAATGAAATCTTTGAGGAACATATGCAAAGGCTAGCCAAGTTATGAATTGAGGGAAGTGGTAGGTAGTCGGGGATATAACATAATACAAATTGGAATTCACAACGCTAAAATAGTCTTGTTTGTTCAGGAAATTGCCCCAACAGTCAAAATGGAATTGGTCAAAGTCCATAGAATACCATGGGTCATGAATTTCAATATCAGTATCCATTAGAGGATCTTGAGCAGAGCTATTGGATGTTGAAGGTTTTGGGGTAGGTTTCTGAAGTTTATTAAGTTTCAACATAATGAGATTTATGGTTTAGTTCAACGTGTAAATACCTGGAATTGAAGAAGACCGGTGGAGGTTGAACTGTGTTGTTTTCAAGCTGACGTGGACATTGGAAAGCAAGGTTGCTTGCACACTCAAAAAAGTCAAGGAACTGGTAGAGACCACGAAACGAAATCTTTTAACCTATGTATTAGGTGGGAGTGGGAAATTTAATAAAATATATAGGGGATACGTGAGGTGATCGGACATGAGAATAACATGGGTGATGACAGGTAGGGATGACGTAGGATGCATGGTGGAGGGTTGATATGGCAAAATGAGTTCACAAAGAGATTAATGAACGGCGGGTGTATATGCCCACCGTTCGATTTCGGCATTAGCAAAATGGAACGGTGGGCATATACACCCACCATTCATTTCATTTATGGTCTGATAGCATGGGTTTTATTGACGGTCGAGATCAGAGTAGTAGGCACTCTTATCAGGTTCACCTGGCAGGCTCACTTGTCAAGTTAGAGGCAGTTTTGCGAAAACAACACTTACCACTTTGCGCCACCTCCCATTGGCGATTTTTGAGAAATGTGTCGGGGGTGGCACAATGAATTGTGGTCATTGATCAATGGATCAGCCAGATTGAAATCCTACTGTGCACCACCCCCCAACTTTTTAAAACTGCACGCATGTTGAAGCAACACAAACACATGTGATGCGACCACTGGACACCAACGCCTGATCCACAATCAGTGCTGCATGATGTTTAGTCTGTAGGTTTAATTGTTGGCGCCCACTTTTTTTTTCATTATCCGTACATTGGACTCTTAACCTTGGCATAAAACTTTGTCCCCTCCCCGTCCCCTCCCCCTTTTTTTTGTTTCTCTTCTTTATTTATTTTTGTATATATATCTTTGATTTTTCATCTTTTCACATTATGTTCGTTAGACAACTCTATGTTCTGTTTGATCTGGTTATTCATCTTTTTATTATTTTTCAAAATGCCGGTTTAAAATTGTAATTTTGTATTATAAGGGTAGTTTAATCATCAACTTATTGTTATTTTGTCGCGGTAGATTTTGGGTTTAAATTTGAGGAAGTTGTAAAGTTACTAGGAGTTTACTAGTTAAATGTTTAAGGTGGATTGAATTGCTTTTTTTTTTTGTTTTGAATGAACCCACATAGGTGGGCTACACTTTTTGGCAAGCACGCTAGGTGTAAGACGGAGAAAAGAAGTTCGATCAAACACTTTTAAGAACTCAATCAATCAACATTTTAGCTCTTGATCGAGCTTTTTGAGGGCTTAAATATTTCTCGATTGAGCTATAAAACAAACCTTTGATCAAGCTTCTATGTAACCCATGGTTACTTAGGCGTTCGATCATACACCTTTTTGGTTTTGGTGGGATTTTTGAAAACAAAGCTTGATCCAAGAATAGCTCGATCGAGCTTTTTTGCATGGGAATCCATGCAGAAGCGAGCTCAATCGAGCTCCTTTAAATTGTTAAATACCCTTTTCGTGGTCTGTGCACACATTTTTTGCACATACTGCAACAAAAATAGCCCAACCGAGGAGCACAACTGTGTTAAAGGAGCTCAACCAAGGACATTGGAAACCACCAGCCTTCAACCAATGCACCAACCACAATCAATGTCATTGCAAAATGTCTTTTGGTTGAGGTTTGTTTTTTGCCCTTGAATGCTTATGCTTGCTTCTTCTATGAAAAATACATTGAGATTTTTCTGCCCTCGAATGTTTCTATTTTCTTCTGAAATAAAAAAGACATATACAAATCTTTTTTATTTCTTAATAAATGAATTTATTTTAAATGAAAACCACCATTGAAATCTATTTGTTAGTGGGACTCTATCTTTTGCTTCCCCTACTAAAAAATCTAACCTTGAACCATTATTGCAGGAGCTACCATCAATGACCCTAAGATTGTTGTTGTTGTTGTTGTTTTTTTTTTTTTTGAATAAGGCTACTTCTATATTAAAACAAAAATATTTTACACCGAGGCCATGACCTTGTAGAGCTGGCCCAAAATTGCAGCATGATTACAAGCAAAGATATTTGTTTGCCGAAGTCCAGTAGAGTATTGCCTTCAGGAACTGTAGAGAGTTTGTTCATGAGTGAGGCAAAAAACAAAAACCTCATAGTTGTACTTGGAATTGAGAGTTAAGCTCGGCCTATACAACAACCAAAAGTTGGAATTGAGAAATAAATCGGGGCTATACGACAACCCATATAGTAAAACTAGACCTGGTGGTTGTGACCAACAACACGACCACCCATAACTGAAAACAAAGGTAACTGTCACTGCGACCAAAATTGGAAATTGAAGGCTGGCAGGATGCCCCTTTCGAGTGAAAAACTGGCAGTAAGAGCTAATACATTTGTAAACATATCTAGGACAGTGATGAGTGAACCTTCTCGAGCTGGCAAAAATCCAAGAAAACCAGAAAGAACCAACATGCTTAAGCATCGAGAGATGGATCAGGCGGCTCCTCGGTGATGCGGCATCCATATTTGTAATCATCGTCATCATCCGAGGAACTCGCCTAAAGCTTCATGCTTTGAGGAGCTTTGTCTTTACCAGACCCTGGAGCTTTGCTCTGATCGAGGTTTGTCTGAATGGGCCCTGGTTCGTCTTCCGCCGGCCTGTCCAAAGTCGCTCTGAGGGAACCAACCCCTTGACCTGAATTGAGCTCGCTTAGCTCGATGGTAACCGTGGCCATAAAGGAAGAAGTGCCATGACTGCAGGGGAAACGTAACCTAGTAGCGGTGGTCATGGAATGGAAGGAGCTCGGTGCAGTTATCTGTAATCCTCTGCCCCTACCCCGGCCACTCCGAGTAGCAGGGTACCTGTCTGAGCGAAGGTCCGGGCTGGAGATTGAAGAGTCTGTTGGGGAGGAGGCGGCTTGGCGCCCAATTTTCCCGCACGCGCTGCCCCTTTTGCAACTCATACGGTGTCGTGATTTCGGCATAGCTGGAGGGGCAGAATGATCCTGGCTTCGTGGAAGACGAAGGGAGCAGGGAAGTGAGAAAGCTAACTTGGCTTCAGAGCTCAGGGCAGCGAGCAGGAGGCGAACTGAAGAGCAGGGGAAATAGAGGATGGTTTGAAGGCAAAGCCAGAGGCTCTGTCTGCAAATCAAAGCCTGGGTTACTTCTGAGAGAGGCCGATAATGAGCCGCTGCAACTGCAATGGGGGAGGAGCTAGAGCGGAGAGGATAAATGCGATTATGGCGGGTTGATAGCGCCATGATCAAGAAATTAACCGACGTAAATGGATGTACTAGCGTCATTAAAGTCTCATTGAGCTGGAGTAGAGGTAGAGTTATGACCAGAGCCACGTGAGGGTGTGTGACATTGAATATCAACCATGCGCTCCTCCAGACTGCTGGCCATGTGCTTATGTTGTCGTCAAACACCCGGATCTGGGAGGGATAGATCTTGTTGCACCAGAAGACTACAATCGCTTTTTAGTTGTGAATCATCGGAACAATTCAACGGACCTGAGAAGAAGGGGAGCTGCTGATCGGCCCCTTGATTAGCCAGTCTATCTGCAACCTTGTTAGTTGTTCGCCGGATTTGCTTGAAGGAGATGCTGCGAGGGGTTTTGAGCCCTTCTTCAATTTGTTCCAATCTACTGAGAAGCTTCCAACTCGAAGCTATCTTCGCAGCTGAGGATCCTAATTGTATTTGTATGGCAGCTTCTATGAGAATTTGAGAATCCCCTTCAACCTCTAAAGAGAATAAGTTCTATGTTTCTGCTGCACATAACCCCTGCCATAAACCTTCAATCTCAGCTGCGTTGTTGGTGTCTCGACCTATTGAACCGTGATACATATGCATAACAGAACCCTCAGTGTTCCTGATGATGCCTCCATATCCAGCCGGCCCAGGATTGCACTTAGCCGCTCCGTCGAAGTTCAGCTTGTAGGGATGGATGATCGATGGAGACCAAGAGTGTGCAGACTCAGAGTCGATAGAATTGTTGGCCTTGGTGGGATCTATGGAGGTGAGATCTAAATTCTAGTTGGCAAGAATCAGTCATTCCTAAGGGGAGACTGGCATGTCTGATTCTTGCCATTGACTGAGAGCTAAAGTTTCTTGAAGATTCTGCTTGAGCAGAAGCCAAAGAGTGTCCAGAGGTGAACTGTGATTTTTGAAGATCCTGCTGTTTCTCTCCTTCCAGATTATCCAATAAACAAACCCCGACAGAAGGTTCTAGAGAGCGTTGATAAAGGGACTTTGGAAAGGCTTCTGAGGCCAAGTTCTAATAGTGTTGACGATATTTCCTTCTCTCCCACATTTGAGCTGCTAGGGGGAAAGTGTCCAAGAGATTATTAGTGTCCTCTGGGTGAAGATTGCAGTTGGAGCATCTAGAAGGCCCGACAAATCCTCGCTTTTGTAAGTTATCCCATGTGAGGATCCTTTTTTTGCTGAGAAGCCAAAGGAATGTGGAGACCTTGGGCCATATTTTTGGTTGCCAAACTTGATCCCATAGTTGATCTTTTATTGTCTGAATGGGGTGATGAAGGATTTGATATGCTTCCTTGGTAGTGAACGTACCCTTGGTAGTATAGCCCCACCTCAAGCGGTCTTTTTGATCAGAGAGTTTGATTTTTCTGAGATTGAGCTCTTGATCAATCTCTTCATAGGTTTCCTCCTGCCAATTGTCTTGCCAAGTGTTTGCCAGTTTCCATTGATGAAAGCTTTGGGGAGATTGCTGCTGCCAGAATTGATGAACTTGGATTTGAGCATTTTGCTGCATGGTTGCTTGCCACTGGGGTTTGTTGAAGAGAGAGGAAATTTTGGAAAGTTGTTGCGAGGAATCTTCCCAAAATCTCACAGTGGCGCCTGAGTGAATTTCCCAGAAGCTGTGTGCTTGAACAAAAGCACTATGAGTCTTGGCAGCATTCCAAATTAGCGAGCCAGGAGTGGTTGGGCTGAAATGGATTAACTCCTCTTTTGAACTTCCGGGAGCATATTTGGCCTGCCAGAGACGACCCCAGGTAGTGTGCAGTTTAGAGATCTAATTCCACCATATGTGCGCCCCCATGATGTTGTTGCTGTGTAGTGGATCCCTCAGGCCTAGTCCCTCTACCGATTTCGGAAGACAAACTTCTGTCCATTTGACCAGAGCCCATTTTCTATTGTGGCCTGATGAGCCCCAAAGGAAATTTCTTTGCAGATTGCGAATATTCCTGAGAACCCATTTGGGGGAAGCTAAAATTGAGAACATATATAGAGGCATGGCTTGAATAATTGATTTGATGAGGATGATCCTGCTGGCAATGTTGTGGGAGCGGAAAGTCCAGGAAGAGAGCCTGGTTTCTAAGTTGTCAAGGAGGGTCCTCCAAGAGGCATGTTTGGTATCAGAGTCAAACAAGGGAGCTCCCAGATATTTCGATGGAAGCTTGGCTATAGAAAAACCTTGAATCCTGGCTATGTTCCTCTGAGTGAGAACGAGAGTGTGGAAGAAAAAGAGCTGGGATTTGGAGGCATTGATGGTACTGCTAGAGGCTTCTGAAAAAAGATTGAGCTGAAGTTTGAAGGTAGAGGCTTCTTGTACAGATGGGTGACCAAAAAGCATATTATCATTAACAAACTATTGGTGTGTGATAGGGGACTGGCCATGCAATGAAATGCCCTTTAAGGAATGTGAAGAAGAGGTGGAATGAAGGCGGCGGCTTAGCCCCTCAGCCATGAGAACAAAAATGAAAGGGGAAAGAGGATCTCCTTGACGAATACCCCGAGAAGGTTGAAAAGGACGGGAGGGGGCTTCCATTGAGAAGGATGGAGAAGCAGGGGGAGGAAATGAGATTCATAATCCATCGCGTCCAGGTAGCATTGAAACCGAATGCTAGCAAGATGTGTTTGATATAAGCCCAGCTGAGTTTATCGAAAGCTTTGGAGAGATCTAGTTTGAGAATCATACCTGGATTTTTCAATATCTTGAGTGAGTGGATCACTTCGTGGGAGAGAATGATGCCATCCAGAATCTAGCGCCCTTCTACATATCCTGTCTGCTCTGGCGAGATAAGAAGAGGGAGAAGAGGTTTGAATCTGTTCGCCACTACTTTAGATATAAGTTTATAGATGACATTACATAATGCAATTGGTCTATATTTTTCAGGAGTCTTGGATTATTCCACTTTGGGAACGAGCGCTATGAAGGTCGTATTTAGGGAAGGAAGAACCCAATGCATCGACCGTGATTCATCCACTAGCTCCCAGACCTCTGTTTTAATGAGCTCCCAGAAAGCATGAAAGAAGTTGGTTGTGAATCCGTCAGGGCTGGGCGCCTTACCATCCTTGAGTTGGGCCATTGCCTCCTCCACTTCCTACAAGGAGATAGGCTGGAGAATCCTATTGTTGTGGTCCTCATTAATGATTTTAGGAATGTGTTGCACTATATTTTGTATGGCTTGATTTCTGCTGCCCGTCAGTTCTCTAAGAGTGTCCTGAAAGTATTCTTGGAATTCCTGTACAATTTCTTCATGCTTCTCCAGGCGCTCCCCTTGTTTATTGTTGATGAAGGCGATGTTATTGTGCATTCTCCTTTGAATGGTTGACCTGTGAAAGAACTTATTATTTTTCTCCCCGTCTCTGAGCCATCTGATCCTGGATTTTGTCGCCAGAGAGTCTCTTCTTGCTACCTGCGTGTTTCAATCTGGTTTAGGAGAATCTGTTCTTTTAGTGCATATTCCTCCTTTCGACCCTCTACTATGATACACTGTTGCAGCGTATTCATTTACTGCTCCAGCGCTTTCCTTTGATTGAATATGTTGCCAAACTGAGTGCGATTCCAGGTTTTCAAAACTTTCTTGAGATGTTTTAACTTTTGTTGAAATTGAAACATCTTGGCTCTTGCACGGGGAGTAAAGGATTTCCAGGAAGCTATTACCACATCTTTGAAGTTAGGATGGGAGAAAGCAGAATGGTCTGTTGCTCTTTGACTCTGGATGCGACCACTGAAGCATTATGGGCCAGTGATCTGAGCGTTCTTGAGGCAGTATGTAAGTGTGGAAATCTCCACCTAGATGGATAGCATTATCCGATAAGAGGAAACGATCAACTCTGGAGGCTATGTGTTAAGATCCTCTTCGTTTGTTGGTCCAGGTAAACATACCGTTTGAGGTCTGAAGATCCATGAGCTGATTTCTTGATATAAAGTCTTTGAAGCCAATGCTGTCTCCTTCCAGTCTTGATCGGCCTCCGAATTTTTCCTCCAGCGCCATAATAATGTTGTAGTCTCCACCACTTATCCATAGGGGATGGCTTCTGCAGCGCTGAGCGCTGTAAGAGAGTTCAACAAATCCAACTTTTTTTGAAGATCTTGAGGAAAATACACATTAGTGAGAAGACCATGGATGTTAGTACCTATGAGGTGGAAGGTAGCTGAAATGAAGAAGTGAGAGGCATGGAAATCTTGAAGAGAGAGGATTTGAGGGTTCCATAAGATTGCCAGCCCTCCAGAAGCGCCTGATGCATCCACAGAGACTGAACTACAACATGTCCAGACTTTGTTTAGAATTTTCTCCAGTGCAGTGCTATTGCCTTTGGTTTCTTGTAGAAACACTAGTGTGGGCCTTTCTTGTTGAATCATGTTTTTTAGCATTCTATGTTTTGCAGGGCTGTTAAGCCCTCGCACATTCAATGAAATTAACTTCATGAGGAACCATGGGGAAGAGCTTTATAGAACTTGGTCAACTTGGGGAATTCTCCAGAATCCACCAGCATTTCTCCTATAATGATAGTCCTTTGCAAATCCGTTTTGCGCCCTCGTTTTTTCGTGTCTTTCAATATTTTTTTACCATCCCAAGGGCTACCTGCTTGAATTTCGAGATATTTATTTTGCTGTGCTTTGATCAGAACTCCTTCAAGTCTTTCGATCTCCCTGGGGGGAATTTCACTAAAATCTTTCTGTAGACATGCTGCTTCCAATTTGAGTAGGTCCAGACCTACCAGATCTTCACCTTCTGGTTCTTCTTCCATGAGTGATAGTTTGTCATGTTCCTCCTCATCTCACCTTTGATTGTTGTTGTGGGCTAGAGAAGCGTCAACCTCCATAGCGGATAATTGTATCGCTGTTTCTGAGGCGAAGTTTTTGTCAGTAGAGGTTGAAGCCAGAGTGCTGATATGAGTGGATTTAGAAGGCGTAGCAGAGGGATGTGGGGGTGGTACAGGGGTGGAGGGGGAGGGATCTGAAGATGGGAAGAGAGAGTGACCCTCCATGAAGGATGGAGAAGACAAGATACCAAAGCTGTTTCGAGTTTCAGGTTTCTTGGGATTTTCTGGAGCTACTGGAGGTTTCTTGGTATGCTTTCTACGGTTAGGAACTCTCGTGAATCCTTCAACGTCTTTACTTGTCTCTAATGCAGATGCTTTCGACTGAAGATTTAGAGGGAAATCCCTGAAAAGATGGCCATGCTCATGGCACTTTCTGCAACGAAAAGGTATGTGCTCATAGTCTATAGTTTGTTCCCATTCATAATCATCATGAAATAAACTTACCGTATCCGTGAGTTCTTTGGCTAGATGCATGTGAATGCAGATCCTTGCATAGGAGGTGTATCTACAGTATTTGGTTTCCTCAGCTACTTTGATGAAAGCTCCTAGGTTGTTGCCAATGTCTCTTCATTCCAATATTCCACTGGAAGAGAATACAGGTGTATCCATAACGGAGCCCAGGGGAAGTCCTCTTTGTTTGGATCGAACCTTGCTTTCCATTCTCGAAGATATAACCCTGCAGAGTTGAAGAAATACGGCCCTCCTTCGAATATTCGTGTTTTGTCTTTTATGCAGTTGAAGATAGCGGTGAAAAAACCTTTGGGTCCTAGCTGTAGAGTGACTTGACCCTTAGGTTTCCATTTAGAGGCTATCCAGCCATGCAAGGCTTTTTCAGTTGGCCAGAATCCGAGGAACTTGCCTATTGAGTGCATGATCACTCATGAATTGGATTTGGGCATTGATTCGATCATTGGGAAGATCTATTTTTATTCTCTCTGCGGATTTAGGAATGCATGTTGCAGAGAATGCTTTTGGTCGTGACGTCGAGATGTTCTGGTCTATTCCTTTGTCTCTGGCTGCCGTCTGACCTGCAACAGCTTTTCCATCATTGCTTTTATCAGGATCTAAATGAGGGCCATCATTTGGTCAGGGCCGTGACCAAATGGCGCTTCTGCATTGACTGACTTGTGAGGAGAGGGATCTGAAGAGGGAGGGGGGGCAAAGCCCACCCCTCCAGACTGCATGACCATGGGAAGGTGATCAGTGGTGTCACAGGTCAGAGAAGCCGAGGACGCAAAGGGTAGGGCTGACGGATTTTTTCCAGAAACCCTAACAGGAGTAGCATCGATGGCTCAGACCGAAATGTGTAATTACCTAATGACCCTAAGATTGTTAAACACAATGAAAAAGATAAATATATGGACCTATATTCCCTTGGCCTCTCAAGCATTACAAAATCCCTGAAAGGAAAATATTCCATTTACATACCTAAGCACGAGGTCAAAATTCTAAGTAAATTCAATCTCAACTCTAGACCAAAAGCTCAAAAAACATCCATAGAAAAAACGAGTGCCAGTACTCTAGGAGTTCATGTCCAAACCCTAAAATAAATGACTAAGCTCCAAAAAGATGAGAAAAAAAAAGAGAGTTTTTGTCCAAGATGATTTAACCTAGACCTTCATGATCCCAAACCAAAGGCATATTCAAAACATCTAAAGTAATCGCAGAACCCCGAGCCCTATGGAAACCAACCATCGATCATCCTATATGCTTAAAGTAAACATACATTTTATAAAAAAAATATAAACGCTTTACACCTACAATTATAAATTAGAACATTTATTTAAACAAGCAACATTGAAATATGTAACAAAACTATCTTCTTTTATTATTCAAAATTTACCATAACATTAGGTACCTACCAAGTTACCTTCCACTACAACTTAAATCACTAATAGTACTAAAGGATTGATATCATAGAAAAATAATATTAAGTCCCTTATCTATCACCATATGATCTTATTTATGTTTAAATGGAAGACCCAACTGAACTCCCAGTTACTTCTTTAATTGTTGAAAGATGTCCTTAAACTTTTGCATTTTGGTTTCTAGGATCTCAAATTCATTGTGTAATTCAAAACCTCCATGGTTAGTTAATTAAAATTTCTTAATGGTCATCAACGCTTCTCTTTTGTTGGTAGCTATTTAAGGGGGAAAATGTTATTTGTATAAATTTTCCCTAACGATTTTTAACAGCTCTATATTTTCTAACATGTTTTTGAACATGAGTGATATGGGGATGTGCATTTTTTATTCATATAGAGCAGAAACATGTGTACATTTATATAGACTAAAATTATGCATGCATTATGGATAACATGAGAAAAGTAGTTAATCCATAATGTGCATGTGATTTTAACAAATTAAAACATGCATCCTTTAGTTATATCTAGAAGTGAAAATGCTTGATATGTGTTTTTGAGATGGGATTGGCAATGTGGTGCAAATCCATAATAGGTCCAAAAATTTAGCTATCCTAATGCATGTTAAACCTAAGATGGTAATGAGTTAATTAGTGCTAATAGTGGTGGGGAAGTTAATCACAATAAATATGGTTTCATGGGATCATTGGAGGCAGGTGCATTCATTAGTCCAAAGGGAATGACAATGTACTGAAAGCAGCCCCATTCAGTTGCGAAGGTTGTTTTGCTGTTATCTTCCCGCGTTTATCTTGATCTGATGGTACCCTGAGAAGCCATCCGTAAATGAGTAAGCTTCCTAACCGCCAACATTTTCCAATACTTCATCTGTGAATGGTGTCCGGAATGGATCGTGAACACAGGTATCATTAATCTTCTTGAGGTCCAGGTATATTCTTATTTTGCCTTTCTGTTTTTTCTCTTGCACTACCATAGGACTCACCCAATCAGATTCTTCTAC
This sequence comes from Pinus taeda, assembly GCA_000404065.3. Lineage (NCBI taxonomy): Eukaryota > Viridiplantae > Streptophyta > Pinopsida > Pinales > Pinaceae > Pinus > Pinus taeda. The sequence continues at coordinate 144,467 of APFE031741242.1, read as the reverse complement.
TTGTTCAATAATTCTGGCTGCGAGCATTTTGTCTAACTTGTCACAGACCTTTTCTTTATACTTTGGGTTCAATCAGTAAGGTCGTTGCTTAACTGACTTTGCGTCCGGTTTCAGAGTGATCTTCATCATCCCTAAATTTCCAGTGACCCCTTTCAAGTCCGCGATTTTGGTCGGGAACAAGTCTTGATACTTGCAGAGTAACTCGGTGACCTTATCTACTATAGCATCATCCTAATAATCCCCAAGTGTTGCATACTTCGGCTCCGCTTCTGAGCCAATGTTTACTTGCTTTGTTTTTAGTGGTATGGTGATGTCGGGATCCTCAATTGGTGGTCCTCGAACCTTGTGACAGCCTTCGGTTTCTGGAATATTAATATTGTGAGGGTCATCCTCATCCTCCTCTACATGCACGTTATAACATTCTAGGGCGCTACTTAACTAGGTCGTCCATACTAGTTGAAGCATTTCCAGTGGCTCTTGAGGTATTTTGAAGATGATGGCTTTTACTGCTTGCAACGCATCATCAACAGTATCTAACCACCGATCCTCAATTGTGAATGTTAGCAAAAATCCCTAGCGCAAGATATCCCATTCGCTTGTACCATGCTGAAGTTCTGTCTTAGTATACCAATTCGTGGGTATGACATCCAAGGTATGGTAGAATAAGTGTACCCATTCAGGATGTGGCTCTTCCCCATAGACCTTGGTCCATTTTGCGAGGTGAGTTCATGGATCATCTCGTCCATCATATTTGTCTTCCAACCGGAGTTTCAGTTTCCCGAACCGTAGGCTCATCATCCTTCTACATCTGCGCCAGTCCTCAAAATTGTCTTGATTTGTACCCCACCATCGCGCGGGTGTTGCATGAAGTGCCCATTTCAATGCATCGAACCGCTGCTATTCCAATACTGTGCTTTCAAATTTTCTCAAGAATTCATCCGCCGCTGTCAATCCATCATATGTCGGTAGCTCTCGTGCCTATGTTGTCACGCAACGCAGTGATCTAATCATCATGTTGCAATTTAGTGTTGTCACTTCGTGCAACTCATTCTGCCAGCGCTCTACTTCTTCATCTAAATCCGAAGTGCAGGAGCTTTCACGCTGCCATGAGATTCTCCCATCTATAGTCGGATTCACCCAATCCTGGTCTCACGCAGTTATCTTGTAAATGCAATCCAACTCATCGTCGCTTTCATTGTGCGCACTAGTCCAACGTAGCGCGCTCCTTCGGCTAGGTCTAGCGGGACTATTACGCGCAGTGAATTCTTCTCGAATATCATCTTTCGCTTCTTTAGGTTAATGACTCTATTCATATCGGTGGCCTAGTTTATTCCTAACAACACGAGATAAGGATTGTTGTCATCAACAATCTCTATTACCTCAAAATTTGTTTGTGTGCTCGTGCCTTCAATATCAACTGTTACTCCTTGCAACCTCCCCATGGGAAAAATATTTTGTTGGCTCGCCATTCTTAGTTGAATAGGGGACCATTGTAATGCGGGCCTGCCCATGCATTCCCATGTTTTCTTCAGTAACACATTTGTGTTTAAACCCAAATCTAGGATTACCTAATCCATTTCATATTCACCAATCTACGTAGTCAATCTCATTTCAATTCCATTGTGCAAGGCATGCTTCCCTAATTTCCGGACTACGCACAGTTCTCGTGCCCCTGCCCACCTAGTGATCAGCTCATGTAGTCCCTTAACTGCCTTGTTGTCGTGCAGCAGTTTCATGCATGTCTCTAGAAAGGTAGTAAGCATTGAAGGATCCATCAGTGGCTCTGGTTGATCCTTACTACCAGAAGTGGAGGCCTCCGTGAAGCTCTCCTTACCTTCCATGAATGCCTTCTTTGCACTTTCTAAGTCAAAATCAGGTTCCTTTGCAGGAGCCTTGCGAACCCATGTATCTTCCTTTGGCTGCTTCCCCTTATCCTCTCCCGTGGTTTCATCGCTTCTGAGCATCATGTTTATATTCGGGTCTTCTTCGCGCGGTTCAGACCTCATCATTTGTATATTCTGAGTTAGAGGAGGCTGGAATACCCCTTTTTCGCACATCTATGTGATCAACATAGGACAATCTATTGTTTCATGATCAAATTGAGCACAATACGAAGGCGATATCCTTGTCGGGTTGGTGCAATCATGGGCATAGTGCCCTAGTCCTCCACAATTGTAACAAATTAACTATCCGCGGCCCCTTCCTAGTCCCATTCCTCCTCGTCCTTGACCTCGCCACTGAAATCCAGTGCATGCCATCCCCATAGCTGGGTTAAGGGCTCGCATTTTTGTTTGCATCCTACAGGCTGGGGTCCAATCCATCATTAGCTCGTAGCTTCGACAAGTGCGCTCGTCATGGTACCGACCTACATAAATTAAAAAATAACTGCTGGGGAGTCTATGTATACTTCTGCAACAAATGAAAATTATCCGTTGTGTGTTTCCATCCTATCTGATAGATCGTGCACCATAACGCGGTTGTCACACTCAGCCCTGCCTGTGCCTCTAGTCTCAAAGGCATTGGCCCTCCTCTTGCCAAGTAGTTTGTGAACACTGGACAGTGATCCTTGTCATGGCCCTGGCCTTTGCTTTTTATGCACCACACCTCCTCTCACACCTTCGATCGTGGTGCCTTATCCTGATTCAAACTTTGCATTTCTAGGCATAGATTCTATAGTTACGTGTGGATTTGTTGAACCCCCAACCCAGGGTCTTGTATCAGGGTCTCATGCAACCTCATCGCCATTTCCAACGCTTCGTCCTAGGTATAAAGTTTCCATTGTGACAACATCATCCTTAAGTGCGGTGTCAAAGATACCACAAACCATGTCTGATACTATCCATCTCTCAGCGTCATATTGGCTTCGCAGATCATACTTTTCAGCTACTGATCCAAATCCCAAGGAGTCTCACCCAAGAGCATCATGATTTCTTTAAACCCGATGATTGATTGTGTTTCTGACTTTGGCCTACTGAATTCCATGTTTAGCGTGATCTGGATTTCGGCTATTCCTATGTTTGGGTGGTCGTTAGAGTGCTTGATATACCATGTCAACGCGTGATCTTGAAGCGCACTTACCAATGTAGCCTTCTTAATATTGTCATCCATGACACCTTGCGCTTCCCATACTACTCTTACCACAAACTAGAATTGGTCCGGATCTTCATTCCCTACCCCTCTGAATACTAGTAGTTTGATCACACTCACCATACTAAATTGTGGAGGTGGTGGAGGTGGAGTGGGTGGAGATGGAGGTGAGGGAGGTGAAGCAGGTGGTGGCATGGGTGGAAGTGGTAACCGCGGAATGCGGTGCCTTATCAAACTGACTGCGCTTCTCGGAGAGACCTTAGCAAGCTCTTCCTCGTTCTCTCATGAAGGTGAAATTAAGGGACTGTTTTCTAAATCTTCGCTACTTTTGTAGATCTTTTCACTGTGTGTTTTCCCAAACATTAATGTATCCGCATGACCCTTTTTTCACACAATAACATCTTAATCCAAGTATTCAAAGACTTAATATACTTACCTCATGGTCCTTTGAGAAAGCGTCGTTCTGCTTCACTGTAGCTCACGGTTAGGTCTACCACAAACTTACTGATAAATACTCCTATTATCTGGTCAAGCCAATGGCTCATTGCTCGTGCAAGCTTATCTTCTGATGCCTCTAGTCTACACGCTAATTTTGGGGTCCACACTATTGGTTTGTCGAGCCTATACCTGCCCTGGCTGTCAATAAACTTCGTGATCCACTCATATAGCTCAGATGGAAAGGATGCAAAGAAAATTTCGTGGATTTCTGTATACACGTAACGATCCAACGACTTTTTCTTAGATACTTGTGGAGTTCTGTTTTCTTGTATCGTGAACTCGTGAATCTTTCTGTCCAACCACTCTTCAATTTCCTTCTTTGTTGGGTTCCAATGGCGCGACATCAGACATCCCTTAGGAAGATCCCAGTCCCAGCAACAGAACCATTTTTTGGCTTAGTGGGGCCTAACCCAGGTTCAGAATTGATTTAGCCAAGAAAATCTCAATACTACTGGCCCTTTCGGCAACAGTCCGCAGAGCGCGGACTGAGGTCTCACCTAAAGTAGTATGGAAGGGTGCTAGAACCAGGTTTCCACACCCTAGGGATGTCTAATATGTGGCGATAGGGACGCTATCCAACCTCAGATCTTACTGGGCTACGCGCACTAGAGACACATTGTGTTCTGTGTTACTGCCTTTGCGCAGTTCTGGCTACAACGCGACTCGGGTTAATTACCCAAGTCTTCCTTAATTAGGTTCTATTTGCTAATTACTTAGAATATTTTCATACATAAACATTCAGACAAGAGTTTATCAAGCATGCACATAGAAATAACCAAATAACAATTAATGCATAATATCAAACATATAGATCAGATGCACAATATTCGAAATCCAACTTATCTTTATTAATAATCCTTTTCAAGTTCAGTTTAATTTACAGACTCGGCTCCACCTTGCGCACTCAGTTGCAAGGGTCCACGCACTCAGTTGCGGACTCTACCAGGCCTCTGCGCACTCAGCTACATAGCCTCTTCCTATTGCTACAACCAAATACACTTCAGATCCACTTCTATCCTCTAACCATGCCTTCACATCTATCTAATTTCTTCTTCCCAAAAAAACTTACTTTACACTTAGAGCCTCGCTCTATTTATACAATCCCATGGTCTGCGGATCATGGGTAGGCAAACACAACTTTAAATTATTTTAAAATTCTTAGGGTGGACAACCCTATGACTCATCCTAGACTTTCGCGCTCCACGCCCGTACTTTGCGGAGTATTTACATGACATTGACCAAAACTCGGGCTTTAAGCCCCAAAAACATGCAGTGGGGGGACTCGCTACCCAACATGTACCGAGTTGCATGTATGTTTTCCTCACTAGTTTTGGCATGCATGGGACATGCATGTGTCTTATTGGTCATGATTTGTCATTGGCATGGAGGATTGGCTGGATTGACAACAAATTTGCCTAGGCTTTCCATTTCCTAGATAGCCATAGCGTTGTGGGTTCATTTCTTTGTTTTTTTGGTTGGTTTTCATGTTTCCTTTAGCTTGGGTTGAGTTATTAGTTCCTAGAGCCTTGGTTGGACAAACACTCTGGAGCCCTGTAACAACTTGGGTTGAGTTAGTAGTCCTAGAGCCTTGGTTGGAAAAATGCTCTAGAGCCCTTGGTGGGTTAAGTTACTAGTTCTGGAGCATTGGTTGGACAAATGCTCTAGAGCCCACGGGAAGTTGTGGGTTGAGGTACTAGTCCTGGAGTCTTGGTTGGAACAAATGCTCTGGAGCCCTATAAGGCTTGGGTAGAGACCAATCTGGTGATGGTTTGTGATGTCCAACCATGAGGTGGAATCAATGTTTGATGGGTTGAGGTGGTTTTGCCTTTGGAAGCCCTCGATGGTTTTTATTGATGTGTTTTATGAGATCCCACATTCATGCTTGGAATATGGCATGGGGGTGACTCCTTGAAGAGAGCTTTGCTTCAGCCATGTCTATGGTTGGGTGGTTCATGGAAGTCTCGAATCGGGTTGGCCTTTACATCACTAATATGAGGTTATTTCTCGATGTTATTTCATTTGTATTGTACTGGTTTATATGTGGATTATATGGTTGTTGTTTACTTGGTATTTCTATTGTAATTATGCTAGTTATGAACATGTATTATGACAGTGGTTATGTATGGCTCTCATCATGTTTTTACTTGTAAATGAATGAAAAATGTATCTATGGCATAATAGATTAAATTGCAGCTAATGTGTTGATGCATCAATTCTTCTTAGTGATTCTCAGATAAGTATGAGACCCCTATGCTTAGTTATGTTGTTAAGACTTGTAGCTTTTATGCTTGTGACATGTTTGATGAAATGCCTATCATGGCTAGTAGGGGACCAATCTAGTCCCTGTCCACATTTTTGCAAATGTATCACTATTATATTGTGTAAATTCATTTCTGAGCCTGTCATTGAGTTCTGGGAAATGACCTCGACTATGGTCCTAAAAAATTGGTATAAATCTCAAAGTCACAGGCATAGGTCTGAGGAGAAATGTCCCCGAGCACATGCATACCCATATTGTGGGAGCATTTGGATCCTCTTGAACACATGCTTATCCATATCAAGGGAGCGTCCAGGGGTTTAATGGTTTAAAACTAAGTGGGACCTAGCGGTTGGTTACCTAAGTGGTTGGGATGGCTCTTGGTCTGTTGTTGATGTGGAAGGTTTATATGGTGCATTTCCATCAATTCAACTTCCTTAACTAACACATAGGGAGTTGAATCATATCATAGTAACTTCATGTCACATGTTTACCGCGGGTTGCTGGTTACTTAGGTAGATGTGGGAGAAGTGTGTTACAAAAATATTGCTCGCCCTTTGTAATCTATGCGTAATGCTCATGCATTAAATTATAACTGTCAGATACTTGTCGTGGGAAGTTGAGACTCGAATGTGAACTTGGAAGATTAACCTGAGATTCAACTTCTATGAGAAAATTTTGATCTCCAACCATCAAAATCGCCAAGAAATATCCACATGCTGCGGTGGAATGAAATTCGGCAAGAAACACCATACACAATGTTTTTTTTTTATTACACAACATTTAAATGCTATGGTAGTGTCGAATTTGGTTAGCAATATCTATGTTGTTAGATAATATTTAAACGTTGCACAACGCGTAATATATAGATCACCAAATTCTAATGATATATAGCTATAGCTATATATATATATATATATATATATATATTATATTATTATATATAGTTAGATTCTAATTTATTGTAAAATCTGAAAACATATATATCATGCACCGCAACATTTTATTTTATGATAAAACGTTGTATAGTAGTGTGGCCGCAATGCATGATGGATATTGGTCATTGTCAAATTCATTTTGTAGATTGGAAAATTCGTGGTATAATATTGGACACAATCCAATAAGTACAAGAAAATCTATAATGGTACAAGAAACTCTTAAGCATGGACACCATAATACATGATTGTATTTGTAAAATGGACATAGCTAGCATCGTTAACATTTCATAATCACGAATTCTTTCACGGTTGTTTGGAGGAAAAGTGGTTTATTGGAGGAGGGTTTCAACGAGAAAGAAATGAATTATTTCGATGTGATATCTGAACTTTTGATCAGAATGTTTCTTATAAGAGCACACTTACACGGGCAAATGGAATACACTTCTTCTTTCTCAGAACTGATACCTGCTAGTTACAACGTAGTTATTGTATCATCTTTGCCTAAAGATTCGAGTGAGCACAAAACAAACACATCTTCCTCTAAATATACGAGTCACAACAAAGTGAGCAAATATAATAGGCATATAGTAGACACAGAGGAAGGAGCCCATCCAAACAAAGAATTAGTGCTTTCAAGTAAGGTTGTTATGGCTTTGTGAAGCTTTATTCACTAAAAGTTACTACTAGAAAAATGTTTAATTTGATTTATGCACTTTGAGGTTGATTGGATTGGAATAAATGAGTAGGATTCAAATTTGATGGTCAGAATTTGGTTCCCATAATGGTGACTCCGGTTTTGAGGGGCTTGCCTCCAGTGGGTGGTAACAGAAGCATGACACCACTGAAAAGGCCTGACAAAGGAGGAAAAAATGGACTTGTGACTATACGCCTCCGTGCGAATAACTTCTTGGTTGAATTTCAACCATTGAAGAAAATATTACGCTACACCTTCCACATCAACGTGCCTCCTAAGGTTTCAAATGAAGGGATAGGGGAGATAATGAACAAATTAATTCAAGAAAATTACATAGATTCCATGCTGATACACAATTCCCACAAGTACATTTTCACTTATTCTTACTCTCAGAAGTGTCTATTTTTCCTACTTTAATTCTTACATGTGTCATTTGTGTTTTATTTATGATGTCATAAGTCACTTTCACTTATTTTCACGCATATTAAGGGCACCTTGACACACTTTTAGAGGCATCTCTAGCACATGCTCTTGCACTAGTTAATCTATTTATCGTTACAACATGCACTGGACACATTCTTATAGCACACCGTATCTTCCTAGTTGCGTTGTGACACTTGTGTCATAAAGGTATATACTAAGTGTTACACTTGGATTCAAGTGTCATTTCAATGTACACATGTTGGTTTTTGGTATTATGTGTCTTCTTGTCATGTGCCTGTCTGAATATATGTATGTGATCATGTTTAAGGCATGTTACATGTTCTTACCTTCTTGTCTCATTGATCTCACACTTAGTTAATTTTGGAGTTTAGCCCTATCCTCACATCCTATCTAACTCATGAACATACTTGATCTTCTAGGCAAGTGATGAGTACTCTACACACCCCTCAATCTCAATGATGAAATTCTTACCTCTTGGATCTATGCATTGTACCCATTTGTTGATGGTGATGGAAAACCGTTAACCAAGGGTGTCTACCCAATGCGAAGTCCCAATTAGACCTCACACTGTTTGGAGTAGGAGCCCCAACCAGAAATATGACTAGTTTCCATTGCCCTTAGGGTTTTTCTTTTGGTTACAGTTATTAACACAAGAGGTTATACAACATTCTTTGAAACAAGAATGTAAGCTAACATTTTTAGGCAAAAAATTGTGATGCATATAAGGTACTTTCATGACAGGTAGAAATAAAGTGATCCTCTAGAAGAAAAGTAATAGTACTATCATAAAAGAGACAAACAAGAGCATAAGATGATCACAAATTAGTATGAAAAGTAGTTCACAAGACAACCATGATCATAAAACCAAATAAAATATAACTTTAACAAGATAAGTACCAAATCCATCGAAATAGATCAAATTTTCTTAGTACATATGAGAAAAGCATATACCACAAACATATAAAGAATAGTCTTACTATATTTATGATACATGCATGAAAATGTGTTGGCTCATCTAGCTTCATATATTAAGTGGAAGTGACAAGATATACATATACACTACTGCCACACTAGGCCCAATGGTAGAAAATTAAGTCACCACTAGCTCCTCCAAAGAAATATCTTCTCTCCTATGCCAATGCTAGAGAAGCCAAGGTGAAAGTTAAAGTCCCCAAAAGTCCCATTGCTTAAGTTATGAGGGTGTATTTATAACAAAGGTACTCCAGGTATGGTTGCAATGTCAAACATTAAGTTTGGTATTAGGTGTGATTAATTCCAACAAATGAATAGAACATTATCAGTGGAATATTTGTATCAAGGGGGTTTTGCCAGAGCCTCAGGGTAACAAGGATTGGATTTTCACATTAGAATATATGTTGTACCTTTGCATCGAAAAATCGACCTTGTCGATTATATTCGAGAAACCATATCCTAGACTAAGTTTGAATCTTTATCTGTGAAATACATTCATGATGTGATGACACATCTGCATGGCCTGAAAATCATCACCATCGATGGGTGTACTGATGATATATATAGAGTTCAGAGGCTTAGTAGCCAAGTAGCGGGAGACATGTCTTTTGAAATTTCCATGGTGGGTTTTATAGATTACTACAACTAGTATTATGGCCTTGATATACGCTTCAAAGTCTGGCCTTATGTGGATGTGAATAGAAATTTAGAAAAACCACATTACGTTACTTCATAATTTTGTGAGATTTGTGATGGTCAAAGAGTTCATTGTAATAGTTCTTGTTCTACAAGACTTACAAGGATGTTAAGATGTCTGTCATTTCAAACTGAATGGAAATGAACCACGATGTCTAGACAAGATGGTCCTAGAGGGTATGTTTAATATGTTCTTTAAGAGAAAATCATATTATAATTTCAATATTATAAAATATTGCATTAACATGTCAACATCCAAATATAGTTAGAGAAAATAAAAAGGATAATCTAATTTGAAGATTGAGAAATAGTTCCTAATCTTAGAAATCAATATTATAATACGCTTACAATAAAATGCGAGAATAATCCACTCATCATTACTGAGAATGTTTTTTCACTAATCATAGTTATTCAAATCCTTTATGCAATATAGATAAAATATGCAAATTTCAATATTAGATTCTTCAATTAAGGGAAACACTAGCATTTGAAATGGACATGATAATAGTATAAAAGTATGAGTTCTTCTGCATATCCTTATTTTCTTAGTCATGAATCCTTCCCTTATTTTTTACAATAGTGCACGAGTCTCAATTCTAGATTTCAACTTTCAAAAGAAAAACTCACGATAATGGAAGGATATCCTTCTCTTGGTTCAATCTCCTTCAAGGCTTCAATTCTCTTCATCTTCTTGAAAATAGTGCACAAGTATGAATTTTAGAAATTTCGACCTCTCAACTCTAAAGTGATGTCTATTTTTATAATAGAACAAAATGTTTTTTTCCTAAGACCTTTTATTTTCACCCAAAAATGAATTGGATATTCATTTAATTAATTTGAGAGACAATTTTAAATCATCGTGTTATCAATCATTTCTTTATTTTCCAATTTAAGATTTAAATCTTAATTGAAAATCTTAGTGGAAGAAAGTGATTTTATATAAAAATGGTAAAGAAAGAGATAACTGTTTATGTCTTAGTGGAAAAAGAGCTCATTACTACTAAAACTATATTAAAAAAGGTCAACTATCCATGTCTTAGTCTTCCGCGAAGAGGGACTCCATCACCTTTATATACATTGATTTTTTAAAGCCTCCTAATAAAATAATAATAATGAATTAAAAAATGATCTCATCCAACACAATCAAAATAAAAAAGGAAGTAAAGTACATTGACAAAATTCATTCCCACTAGTGTTAATATGATTAACAAGAAGTCCCTATTAACAAAGGCGTTGAGTATCCATCTAGGTTAAGGATAAGGAGATATGGATTTTCATGTTAGATATAAATATATACAAATGTTTTTTCTGCTACAAAAACCTCCAAAAGTTTGGCTTACATCTAATTTCAAAGCCTACTTTAACTCTGCATCTGTTGTTTCTAGTAGTAAGTGTCTTCCTTTGTGTTTTCTCTAAGTGTTGTAGTCCCGTTTGGACAAAAACCAAAGTGTTGTCTTTTGGCATGACAAACGTCACATATTACATAAACGTAGTTATGGCTCATTCCAAGGGGTAACTTTGGTGTTAATGAGTCATACCTATCATCTAGACATGTATTATACTCATTCCCAAAGTTTTAAGCATTTTCACACAAGTGTCATCATTGTCGTCACAAAGTGTACCTTTAGTATTGCACTTGGGGAACATTGTCACATTGTTGTCACATTGGGGGTATTATGTTGTTCATGTGTTATGTGTGATCAATGTTATGTTTTCAACTATTTAACTTTGTACTTACTAATCCCACACTTAACCAAATTCGAAAAAGCTCCTTCCTAAGCAGCTTGACCTCACTCAACCTTATTAAGTTGCGTACTACATAATCTCAACCCTCAATCTCAAACTTTGCCTCTTGGAACTGCCTAATGGAAAAATCCTGCCTCCCAAAGCTGTGCAGTGTCAGTGCTCAACCCTGACCCTTGAGCTCTAGAACTACGCATCCTTGCTTCCTAGCCACCTTCTTCTGCACACTACGCAAGCCTCTTGCCTGGCCCCTTGAACTGTGCAACTACGCAAGCCCTATGCCTTTTTCCCTCTAGAAATGGGCAGTAGGCAACCTCAAGCATCAAGCCTCAAGCCTGCCTCCTTGAGCTCCTCAACTGTGAAATCACCTTGCCCTACCCTGGTTTATCTATGCATTGCACAGTCTCAAGCCTCAATCCTAGCCCCTGAGCTCCTGAGTTATGCAACTACGCAATCCTCGAGCCAGTCTCTCAGCCCAACACCCAGTTCTGTCTCGGTCAATTATTTTCATGGAGCATATTAGACTAGGGGTTTTCATATTGATGTTGTCTTGTCATGAGTGGATTTTAGCTGCAAGTATTATATCTTGTTATGACAGGATGATGAGAAAGGATATGAAGAGGGAGACCCTATCGGAAGACACCTTCATAGCTGAAAAGACAAGTTAATCATTCAACAAGAAGAAGGGACACCAGATTGCAACAACAGCTAGAGATCAAGATCATCTTGAAGACTCCCTACCTTCAAGCCTTATGGAGGAGGAAGAGGAAGAACATGCACCATATTTCAAGAAGACATAAAGATAACAACAGAAAGAATGGCTTGACATTGCCATATCATCATGCAGTCCATGTCATCAATGTCATGTCATGTCTTGTCAAGGTGTCATGTCAAGATGTATATAAGTCATCATTTGCGGATTATGTAATTTTAAATATGTGAGAAATGTAATGTAAAGTTGAACTCCAAGAGTCATCTATAGAATGTGAAAAGTCATTGAGTCAAAAGGTCATAGAGAAGTGAAACAATCATGAGGGTAGTCCAAGAGTCACAAGGGAGGTGAATGGTCACCCCATTTGTTATATATACACCCTCATAGCTCATGAAAAATAATTTTCACCTTGGCTCCTCCTACTAGGCATTAGAGGAAGATATTTCTTCTAGAGCAGCAAATGGATGCTCTAATGCTCCACTATTGGATCTAGAGTGTTTATTATACAAATGTATCTTGGAACTTTTTCTTAATACTCAAAGCTTGTTGAGCTAGCGCACTTTCATACATATGTTGTAAATATTGCAAGACTATTCCTTCAATGTTTGCGATGCGTGTTGTTTTCATTTGTACCAAGGAAATTGAAATATTTTGGTGGCTTTGGTACTTATGTTTTTTAATAATTGTTGCTTCTACATTAACTATTTTGCTAGTTGAGCAACAATTCATTCATATGTATATGCTCATGTGTCTTTACTAGATTACTACTATTACTTTTATTTTAAAGGCTCACTTTTTATCTCCCCTTCAGTAGAAGAACCTTGATCGATTTTGCAATTGAACATTCCACAAGGCATACTCATTAGTTCATTTGAAAGTACATGTACATTTCTCTATTGTGTTGACCATCGTAGCCAAGGCAAATCTCTAAAAACATATGGTATTCGAGCCTTATTTCCAAAAAGGCTCCCACACCAAAAGGTGCGAAGTCTAATTAGAACTTTTCATCTGAGATAACCCCTTTGCATGTTGTCAGTATCGAGCATTGTCAACAACAAATTAGCTGCATTTCTCTATTCTAGATATGTGAATACAAATTAGCTGCAATTAGCTTTGTGCCGTAGAACTAGTCTGTGAAGGTTTGCTTCGGTACTATGGTGTAAGATGAATGGGTTGAGCTCTTAGCTTCACTAACGATTAGTCTTCTCAAAATTGATGACCAGATATATGCTATTAATATAATGTTAAATTGCTGCCATGTAAACTCTTCAATGCTTTTATAGAAATTATTCATATATAGACAAGGATTCTAAAGAAGTGAGGTTACTGAAGTCATTAAGACACTCCAAAGTCCATAAGAGAGAGTAATAAAGATCTATTACTATAGTTATAAAATGATTTTTTATTTGATGATATAATTTTGTGTAAAATTGTACCTTTTTCTTATTTAAAATAAGTTTCTAAAAATATAATTAAAATTGAAATTTTAAAAACTATTATTTTACAATTAAAATATTTAATTTTTTTTTTTCAAAATTCTTAATATTTTTTTTACTAAAATTATTTATTAAATAAATTAAAAAAACATTTCATATGAATTACACTACACAAAATTACCTTGCACAGTGGTGTTGCATTGCTACAAAAGACTAGATTCGTACACTATACTTCATTTGGAGTAGTTGGATTTAACCAATCTACGAACTGTATTATCATTCAGTAAACGGTTTCAGCCATAAATATGATCTCTCTAGGATAATTTATGAAATAGATTCAACCATATATGCCAACGCTCTATTATGATTTAAATAAAATAAATTCATCATTATTTTTAGTTCCATTCTCAACCTTATTTAAATACGACGAATTTTTATAATTCAAAATAATTTATCATTTTCCATCCATTGAAAAAACAAATTATTATTTTCAAAAATAACAATTAACTTTTATTTAAATATTTATTAATTAGACATTTTTTAAGAATAATAAAAAAATACTTTTTATTTAAAATATTCATTGTAATACACATTTTTAAACAAATTTTAAAAACTATAGACAATTTTTCTTTGATGAGTTCTTGGGCAGCTGTCGGTGCCATATCTGGGCTTAGCGATCTGTATCTAATGGCTCCTGCATTAACTTATATTTGTCAAATACTCGCCTTCGGAAGTCGAATGGGAACCTTAACTTGAGAGTCAACTTGTACAAACAAAGTTTGATCAAAGCAATGTTTAAATGTTGCACAATGCTTAATATATACATCATCAAATTCTAATGATATATAGATAGTCAAATTCTAATTCCAATTATATATAGACAATCACATTCTATATATATAGATTGTTAGATTCTAATTTGTTGTAAAATATGACCATGTATATATATAGTTTGAGTGGGCCTAATGATTAAGAGCATGTGTTGCGTGGAGGTGGGTCCTTTGTCCCACAAATAAGGGAGTCTCATAAACCAATTTCGTTTGTCTAGCTTGGCTCTGACCTATATTTATGGAACACAATAGATATTGGTAATCA
>APFE031741242.1:111893-129885 GCA_000404065.3 Pinus taeda | reverse complement strand
AACCTTAATATTAGATAACACAAGAACACCAAACATACCTCTGTCAAAAACTGTGAAGATATATTGTTGAATCAATGTGTCTGTTTTAAGTTCTGGTCAATGAAAATTTGTGAGATTATCCTTTGCCAGCTTCGAACCAGATCCCCATTCTCTACTAGTGAATTTAATGTAGATTGATTCCTGCCATCCATTCCACAGAAACTTTGTTCTATTCACAATAAACAATGTCTCCTCCAATAGCAATATGTTCCTCCAACAACATTCAATGGCTGCAATTTCCAATGGGTAGTACTGAAAATTCTCAGCCGATTTCAACTATGCAACACAACTACTTGATGCTTTTCAACAAGTAAAAAATACACATAGATTTACAAGAAATCATTCCTCACATATCTATAATCCTGATACCAAAAACTGATGCCAATACTCCATGGCAGGGCAAGGTCATGGATGAGGGAAACCCTACTGGTGGCTTTCCTCTAAATCATCTGGACCAAATTGGTGGGGAAGGAAATACAATAGAGACTCGGTCTCGGCATGCTCATCAGCAATCAATATGTTAATCTCAGGCACACCCCAAACTTCTTGCAGAAATTCCCTGCAATGCCCACATGGGGCCGCTGAGACTGCAATGAATCTAAGCTGGGCCTCCCCGTGTTACGCTGCATTGGCTACCAGAAACTGATCGGCATGAACAGAATGATTCAGAGGAAGACCTTCAAATTCCAAATTTACTCCCTTGAAGATGTGTCGGCTAGCTCCAAGGCCGACAGCTCCGCCCGTGTCTCTTCCCCTTGCCATTGATCTAACGCTTGAAATTTGTTTAATCGTCTAACTTCTAATCGTGTGGTGCACAAAATGACGGGTAAGCAAGGAGGGAAGTTGATTTCAAAGGGAAACTCATTACAGCGTAAATATTATGTATAAATTTTTTTACAATCAATTAAGCCAATTAAGCCCCACAATTAGAATAGTTGTATCCTATTTAACAATGTTTAACAAAGTGTATCGTTTATATACTTCTGTTATTTAAAGTCCAACAATCTGTACATAATTCATGGAAGAATAACCACTGGTTCCTTATTACTACATAGGAGTAGTTGTCTTGCTTTGAGCACATAGGTCATTCAGAGGAATTTATGTTGTTAACAAATATATGAATCCTGAGGAAATATAACGACCGGAGAACATGCAGAAATGTCGACTATTACAAAGTAGGAAGGACTGTGAAATGAAATCATCTATGGCAGTGCACCGTTGGAATTCAGGTAAACATAGTCCAGTGGCTTCAACCATGGTGGCAATCTTTTTTACTTTATTATCAGAATTTGCCCCCTGGTTGAGTAAATATACCCATTGTTTCATTACCATTCAGTTGCATTAAGTTGGTGCAACGACGATCATGATGAGACTAGTAATTTAGTGTTACATCGAATTAAACACCCTTTAAGTCAGTATAGCATCCGAGAGATGATGATATGACTAAATGTAATTTGGATCAAAGAATCTGCTACCACGGCTGGTTTTCAACTCTATTCTTTGATGTCAAATGATAATTCTGAGAGGAGTTTAGCTGAAGAGAGAAATTAGGAATAGTTATAGCCGCTTCGGATGCTTCACCTTGTACTTCACTGCAGTTCATACTTCCCAGACCGATGTCATTGCTTGTTTCTGCTACTCTTGAAGATTCCAGCATTGAGATCTAAGCATAGCATGTAGATACAACACAATTATAACATTAAATATACCACAAAAACACAGTGCTTAGTTCCTTTCATATTCCCCAGTGATCATTAATTGACTAAGGTGATGATGTGTACCATCCTGTGTAATTTCATATTTTCCTCAAACAAGCAACGTTCCTGTTTCATAATGCCAGCCAGCCAGAACATGAGAATGAACGGCTTGAAAATATAGGATTATAAAGCTGATAAAAGGAGAGGCCCACACTACAACGTCATGGGAAAATTATGATGGTTTTACAAGCTCAATGAATGGATAAAGGAAGGATTAAATTGGACCTTTTGACTTAGCTCTTCAAGTTCATCATTCAGAATTTTATCCTGAAATAAAAATGCAGATCAGTGTATAAGTTTCATGTGGGATGAATGTTGTACAACTATTTGAAAGATATTTCTTACTGTTATCGGATTTCAAAAATGTAGAAGCTGTGGAGTAGATAAGAAAGCATTTCACAACCTTTCATGGCATTCAAATCAATGGATCACAATGGATCATCTTAATTCAATTGTCTAACAAAATATCTATTATGACACGGAGACATTTAGGATAGTTGATTTCAGAGAGAACAAAATATCTATTATGACACGGAGACATTTAGGATAGTTGATTTCAGAGAGAACTCCTTGGGGGAAAATATTAAATATAACTAATAAATGTGTAGAATATATACATGTTTGGGGTTTTATCACAACAAATTGTCAAAACAATCACTAGGTGGGCAGAAATGTTACTCACAGGTTTTCAATTTCACTCAATATTAATCTCCGCAGCCCCACCTTCCAAGAAAGCCAATCTGCCGCAGCAGACCCTACTGCAATTCCAATTAAATCTGCACAATAATTTTGAATACAAGTATTAAAGAGTTAACAGTAAATTTGACAGGGGTTTTTTTCTTCATATGTATAAATATATAATAAATTCATCACTACGAATTTATCGTATCAAATTGTCAAAACAATCAGGTGGCAGGCAAGAAATATTACTCATATATTTTCAATTTCACTCAATATTAATAAGCCGCAGCAGCCCCTCCTTCTATGAAAGCCAATCCGCCGCAGCAGCCCCTCCAATTCCAATTAGAAAGAACATAAAAATGTCAAAAATATATTATATATTAGCAAATAAAAATCACTGACCCATATTGCAAACCGGAATCTAGTTTATTTATGCTTCGTGCAAACGTTTTTTCAAACCCTATACGGAATCTTTCTCAGTAAGAACTAATTATTTCTCTCGGCTCCTCTAATATTGCTTGAACTCCATGTCCTATTGTGGATCTTCAAACAGCAGAACCGTAAACTATAAGGGAATTCAAATATGAAAAGTTTTACTCTCATGCGTGAAAACTCCGGAGAAAATATAATGAAAGTCATGAAAAAATCAACTGCAGTACTACAGAGAAAATATATTGAAGATCATTAAAATTAAATTGTACAACATTGACAAAAGAAAAAGAAACACACAGCATTACAAAAAAAATCCCAAATTCGAGACCAGAGGTAACCTAAAGGAAACTCATAAAAAAATATCACAAAACCAAACAAGCAAACAGAACAAAATAAAACAGAGAACGAAAAAGAAAAGAAGACGCAAAAGCTGGTAAACATGTACACGGCATTCTCGTAATTCACAATCAAAGAGACGTGGAGAGCATCAAGATTGTGGGAGAGCAATCGATTAGCTATCCAAAGCGAAACACATTCAAATCAAATCAACGGATCATCTTAATTCAATCGTCTAACAAAATATCTAACGGTACAAATTATGACACGGAAGGCATTTCAAGGTAGTTGATCTCAGAGGGAACGCCTTAATCACGGCGTAATTAATCTTCTCAAAATTGATGACCACATTTATTAAGCTATAATAATGTTTAAATTGTACAATGTAAACTCTTAATGCCTTATAGAAATTATTCATATATCGACAAAGATTCCAAAGGTCCAATAAGAGAAGAGTTAATAAAGATCTATTACTATAGTTATAAATGATTTTTTAAATTTGATGATATATCTTGTGTAACAATCTAAACTTTTTCTATTTAAAAATAAGTTTTCCTAAATATTATACATATTTTAATTTTAAAAACTATTCAAAATTTTACAAAATTAAAATATTTTAAATTTTTTATTTTAAAAAATTCTTAATTTTTTTTTATAAAATTAAATTTATTAAATAAATTAAAAAAACATTTCATATGAATTACACTACACAAAATTACCTTGCACAGTGGTGTTGCATTGCTACAAAAGACTAGATTCGTACACTATACTTCATTTGGAGTAGTTGGATTTAACCAATCTACGAACTGTATTATCATTCAGTAAACGGTTTCAGCCATAAATATGATCTCTCTAGGATAATTTATGAAATAGATTCAACCATATATGCCAACGCTCTATTATGATTTAAATAAAATAAATTCATCATTATTTTTAGTTCCATTCTCAACCTTATTTAAATACGACGAATTTTTATAATTCAAAATAATTTATCATTTTCCATCCATTGAAAAAACAAATTATTATTTTCAAAAATTAATAAAATTATTATTTTATTTAAAATATTTATTTTATAGACATTTTTTAAGAATAATAAAAAAATACTTTTTATTTAAAATATTCATTGTAATACACATTTTTAAACAAATTTTAAAAACTATAGACAATTTTTCTTTGATGAGTTCTTGGGCAGCTGTCGGTGCCATATCTGGGCTTAGCGATCTGTATCTAATGGCTCCTGCATTAACTTATATTTGTCAAATACTCGCCTTCGGAAGTCGAATGGGAACCTTAACTTGAGAGTCAACTTGTACAAACAAAGTTTGATCAAAGCAATGTTTAAATGTTGCACAATGCTTAATATATACATCATCAAATTCTAATGATATATAGATAGTCAAATTCTAATTCCAATTATATATAGACAATCACATTCTATATATATAGATTGTTAGATTCTAATTTGTTGTAAAATATGACCATGTATATATATAGTTTGAGTGGGCCTAATGATTAAGAGCATGTGTTGCGTGGAGGTGGGTCCTTTGTCCCACAAATAAGGGAGTCTCATAAACCAATTTCGTTTGTCTAGCTTGGCTCTGACCTATATTTATGGAACACAATAGATATTGGTAATCACATTAAATATATATATATTATATATTATATAGTAATATATATTATATATATATATATATATATATATATATTGGTTAGATTCTAAATTTGTTGTAAAAGCTGACCATGCATATATTGGTTATCAAAACACAATGGAATATTGGTAATTGAAGAGTAGAACCACATATATATAAATATATAGCTCATTAAGGGGATGCCACCTATTTATTAATATAATTATGCCGATATGCCTCCTTTTAAATCAGTTAGTCGTCTACACTTTCATTTTCTGACTGAAATCTGGCATATGGTTTTCTATCTGACATCTGGCAACATATCTTCTGTTGTTTGACATCTGGCTACAACATTTATGTTGCAAAGGACCATCTCCTTTTTATGCTATCTCAAGTTCCTAATGATTTCTCCCTCTCCAAAACCGCATGGCTACATTTTAGATGGGTACTCCCAGTTCCATAACCATTTTTGTTATGCGCACGACCTGCTTCCCGTTTTTGTTGTGCACGATCTGCTTCCATGATAATGAACAATTATGTTGTCATCTCTCCTTACATCTCATCATCTACCCAACCCTTTATAGACCGTGTTCAGTATAGCAGAGCGTTCATGTTCAGAAGTTTTGTGCTCAAAATCTCACAAACAACTCAGGGAGACTAGAGAAGAAGCCAATGTTCAGTATAGCATATTTTCTAGAGGAGCTAAAGCCCTTTAGGTATGTTGACACCTAATCATAGGGATTGGGTGAACAACTGTAATTAAGTGTAAATAAATAATAGAGGAAATGGAGAGTCATTGGGATATGAATTGAATAGTCACTCCCTCTTGTATATAATAATAAACAACCTGAATGAATAACACAACTACATTTGAGGAGTTAACTCCTAGCCTGACATGGTATCAGAGCCAACTCCCAAAATTAGCTTTTGTGTTGTAACTCCTTGCATAAGTTTTCTGCCATATTCTGTCCCTCTATTCTCTACGCTCTCTGCCATACTGTCCCTATGGTATTTTTAATCACTCTCACATAATTGTCCTATTGCACCCATTGCATCAAAGTACTGGTTTCATATACCTTTGCCATATTAATGAGCATTGTGGTATTGGTATCTTCATTGTTTGAAGCCCTACACCATACCACCACTGACCATAATTTGAGCGCTCTCTCTGCATACACGCTTCCTGCAGATATAGTTGTTGTATTACATTTTCCGTTGTCCGTTGTGGTATCGGTCCCGTAGATTTGCTCCTATACAAGCCCTCCTCTCCTCGCAGATCTCCATACGTGCTCTCTTCTGTGTACTCAACACTGCTCCATACACATTATCGCTCCATACGTAGCCTGGTAGCCACTACTCCCCGCAAATTATGCTTCATTCCATAGCGTTTCTCCTTCGGATCTTAAATGAATGGACTGCAGGAGGAGACAAGAACATTTCAATCTAAAGCGAGTACAGTGGAAGCTCATGTTGGAGAAGTTACAACCTCATATAAATCTAGGGTCGAGGCATTGAAAATTAAGTTTGAGTCTTTTCAATATGAACTTTTTTTTTGCAAAGAAAATGTTGGTAAACAACCCCTCCTCCACGCTAATTTTGTTTTCATATATATGCTGGTATATATTACATTGTCTCCACGCTAATGCTGTTTTCATATATACGCTATCCCAATATACCACGCTGGGCTCCCATAATGTTGTTTTCATAACGTTGTTTTCAAAATGGATGTCGTTTTCAAAGTGGCTGACATAGTTAACGCTCCTGCGTTTGACTGGTTTGGCTCCCCATATACCACCTTGCCTAAATATTCCCTCCCCCATATATTACCTCCCCAAAATAATACCTTTGTTTTTAATACATCAGAGTGCAATTTTTAACCACCAAAAGTGCATTTTTTTGGCAGCAGGGTAATTTTTGTTTTTTAAATGCATTCACTGATATCTATTATGGGAGTGGTTCTCACCGGGAAGGAGAACTATCCACAATGGTCGCGGAAAATCAAATACACTCTCATTTTTAATGAGTTGTGGAAATGAGTGTGTGTTGGAAGTGGAGACAAAGAGACTAAACAACATACCTCTGACAAGGAATTCGCCATTTGGGAAAATAAGAACAACAAGGCTTATGGATTAATTGCAGCATCAGTAAATGAAGAGGTGAGTCACCATATTTCGCCATTTTCAAATGTTTTTGAAGCCTTGCAAAAACTGAAGGAACTCTATGACTCACACTCTGCACTTGAAGTTGTTCAACTCATGATTAAATTTGTTCACCCTTGAATTACAAAATGGTGATCCTCTTGCTCTTGCATCAAAAGTAAAATCTATTATTCATGATATCAAAGTCACTAATGTTGAACTAGACATTCCTCTAACAGTGTTTCTCAAGGCACTTTATCCCACCTACTCAAATTATCTTGAGGCATTGCAAGCAAATGGAAACCTCAAAGATATTACCTTTGACTCCCTTGTGAAAAAATTTGCTGGAAGAGAGAAAGCTTTTGGGAAGAAGACAACTCCTCAGTCTTCTGAAGAGGTTGTGTGCCTTGCACATAGAGAAAAGAATCTTGCTCAAGATTCTTCTAGAGGATGAGGTGGTCGAAGAGGAAGAGGAAGAAATTCAGAGGTGGGGGGTCAGACACTCTCAAGGAGAAAAGTCAGATTTGCACTGCATACGTTGTAAAAGAGATGGATCGCATGATCCATCCACATGTAAGTTGCCTTGGGACATAATTGAGCATGAAAGAAACCAACCCAAAGGTAAAACCAATGACAGAGAGAAAGGTAAAGCACCTAAATCTGCTCACTATGTTGTGGCACACTATAATATTGGAGTAAATGAAGACTTATTTAATGCTTCACTTGCTTGGAAAAATGATTGGTTGCTTGATTCAGGAGAAAATTGCTACATGACTTTTAGAAGAGATTATTTTTAAGAATTTACTAACAATGTTGATGGAGCAGTATACTTTGCAGACAAATCGAAACTCAAGCCATTAGGGCTTGGTACAATTAGGCTTAAATTGCCTGCTCTTCCAGACTTTCTTCTGCACCATGTTTTATATCTCCCACAACTGAGGAGAAACTTTTTGTCCTTGGTCTACACCCGCTAGCAAGGACACTCCATTCGTATGTTTGATGGCAAACTTGAGGTGAGAAAAGCATCAGACCACTCACTTGTCATGACAGGGAAAGAAGAAGTAAGGCTTCTCAAGCTATAGGCTACCTCTGCTCATGTACAAAGTTTCTCATACAATTCTCATTATGAACAAGGTACATTTCCATCAAGTTTATTATGGCAAGCTAGATTTGGACACATGAACTATGACAACCTACACTTGTTGAAGAAAAATGGTGTTACTGGTTTGACTACAATTCATAGGAAGCTTAAGCAATGTGATGCCCACATTCTAGGAAAGCATAGCAAACAATATTTTCATGATTCACATTCCATAGCACATAGAAAACTTGAAATCATTCATTCAGATTTATGTGGTCCAATGCCTGTTCCTTCTGCAAATTGAAATAAATATATGATGACATTTAATGATCACTGGACCAGAATGTGTTGGGTTTATTTATTGAGGAACAAATCTGATGCTTTTCAAACATTCAAGAACTTTCATACATGGATTGAAAATGATGCACAATCTCATATTGGCTCTATTAGCACTAATAATGGAAAAGAATACACTTCAAATGAATTTGAAAAATATCTTCCCCAACATGGGATCAAACATCAAACAATTGTGCCTTATAATCCCCAACAGAATGGAGTAGCTGAAAGAATGAATAGGACAATTTTAAATATGGTGCGCTCCATGATGTTTTAAAAAAATGTAAAATTGATGTTTTGGGCTGATGCAGTTCTATGTGTTGTATATGTAAAGAATAGATGTCCATCTAATGCTATTAGAAACAAGACTCCTTATGAAATCTGGTATGGGCACATTCCTTCGGTAAAGCATCTCAGGGTCTTTGGTTCCACATGTTATGCCTTGATACAAAAGGTACATACAAAAAAAATTGGTACAAGAAGTCGTAAGTGTATCTTCCTAGGGTATTCAAACTTCTCCAAAGCATATCATCTCTATGATGAAGTCAATAAAATTTTTGTTGTATCTAGAGATGTAATCTTTCTTAAATCATCCAAAACTGGAAATGTTGTTGAGTGGCAACTTGATCACTTGGTTAAATTCGCAAATGCAAAATAATTTCAAGAATTTGATAATCAGATTCCACATCTTGAAGGGGGGATTCCTATGCTAGAT
Organism: Pinus taeda; assembly: GCA_000404065.3. NCBI lineage: Eukaryota > Viridiplantae > Streptophyta > Pinopsida > Pinales > Pinaceae > Pinus > Pinus taeda. The sequence goes on along the minus strand of APFE031741242.1, from coordinate 120,739 downwards.
CAACTTGTGGAATCTTCTTCTGAAGCACTCTCTCCCTCGCATGAAACTCCAACAGCAGATGATACTTTGAGTGATGTGATTGACAGAATTGGGAGACTCAATCTTGATTCAGTCCCAACTCAATGAACGAAGTAGCCTGGACCATCTAAGAAAAGTCCCCCAAAGTGGCTGACAAAGAAACTTGAAAGTGTTCATCCTGATGAGGTTGGAAAGATAGGAACTATAAATTCAAACTGGAAAAATGGAGGTGATGTAGATGACTCTGATTCACCTGTTGATATGGATGTTTCTTATGATTGTGAATTGAATTTGTCTACAGATTTTGAACCAACTTCCTTCAAAGAAGCTGCTTCTCATGATGAATGGAAAGAAACAATGCAAAAGGAGTATCATGCCTTGATAAAGAATGGAACTTGGAAGCTGGTTGATCCTCCATTGGGAACCAAACTAATTGGCTACAAGTGGGTCTACAAGAACAAGTATAAAGCTGATGGCTCACTTGACAAGCACAAAGCCAGGTTTGTGACAAAAGTTTTTGCACAGAAGGAAGGGATCGATTATGAGGAGAATTTTGCCCCTACAGCAAAATGGGCTACCATCCGAACACTCTTTGCCCTAGCAGCTCAAAACGATTGGAAAGTCCATCAAATGGATGTAAAACCTGCTTTCTTGAATGAATATCTAAAAGAGAATGTTTTTATTTCCAATCCTGAAGGATTTGCTGTAAAAGGACATGAACGCAAAGTATGCAAACTTGTTAAATCGTTGTATGGCCTCAAACAAGCACCACGAGCCTAGTATGAAAAACTAACTGAGCATCTTTTGAAACTCAATTTCAAACATTATGATCTTGATGATGCAACTTTTTTGTCAAGAAGGTTGGAAAAATAGTTGTATATCTTGTGGTATATGTAGATGATCTTTTGATAATAGGGAACAATGAGAGCTACATTGCATCCATAAAGAAGGAATTGAGGAAAGATTTTGAAATGAATGATTTGCGCTATGTTCATTACTATCTTGGCATTGAAGTAACTCAACATCCAAAGTCCATATTCCTTTCTCAAAAGAAGTACAATGGATATATGTTGAACAGATTTGGCATGACTGAATGCAATCCTTTGACTACTCCAATGGAACAAAACTTAAAGCTCACATCCATTGAAGGAAAAGAATTTGAGGATGAAACAAAGTATAGACAACTTGTAGGAAGTCTCAACTACCTAACTACTACCAAACAAGACATTTTGTTTGTTGTTGGAATCCTCTCTTGGTTTATGCAAAAGCCTTTTGAGGGACATTGGTCTACCGCAAAAAGAGTTCTAAAGTACTTGAAGGGAACTCAAGACTTTGCAATCAAGTATACACAGGTGGGTGACTTCAGCTTGATTGGATACTCTGATTCAGACTTCGATGGAGACAAAGAAACCGAGGTATCTACTTCAGGTTATGCTATGAGTCTTGGATCGGGAGTTGTCTCCTGGAGATCATGCAAACAATTAGTTCCAACAGATTCCACAAGAGAGGCAAAATATGTGGCAGCAGTTAAGGCAACAAAATAAATTGTGTGGCTTAGGAAAATTCTTGAAGATTTGCAGGTAAAACAAGTACAATTGACTCCACACATGATTGAAAATACCTCGGCAATAAACTTGGCCAAGAACCCAAAGTTCCATGATCGAGCGAAGCACATCAATACAAAATATCATCTGATTCAACATCATGTTGAGGCCAAAACAATCCATCTTCGCCATTTTTCCACTAATGAGCAGATTGCATACATCTTCACCAAAGTTCTTGGAAGAGAAAAGCTTGAAAGATTTAGAATGATGCTTGGACTCACCAACATCCCTTCAGATTAAGGGGGGGAATGTTGACACCTAATCATAGGGATTGGGTGAACAATTATAATTAAGTGTAAATAAATAATAGAGGAAATGGGGAGTCATCGGGAGATGAACTGAACAGTCACTCCCTCTTGTATATAATAATAAACAACCTGAATGAATAATACAATTAAATTTGAGAAGTTACCTCCTGGCCTAACAAGGTATGTGCTAAAACATTTTTATCTCAGAACTATTGAATAATCTAGATTTATCGTTTTTTTTTGCAAACAACCTCTTCATATTTTATCTTGTTAGGTTGATAGGCCTTCTTTTGAATCTGTTAGTCGTCTACACTTTCATTTTCTGATTGACATCTGACATATGATTTTTTGTTTGACATCTGGCTACATATATTCTGTTATTTCACATTTTGCTACATTATTTAAGTTACAAAGGACCATCTCCTTGTTATGCTATCTCCAGTTCCTAACCATTTCCCCCTCTCCAAAACCGCATGGCTACATTTTGGGTCGGTACTCCCAGTTCCATAACCATTTCTGATGTGTGAACGACCTGCTTCCGGTTTCTGCTGTGCACGATCTTCTTCCATGACAATGAAAAATTATGATGTCGTCTCGCCTTACTGCTCATCAACTACCCAACCCTTTATAAATCGTGTTTAGTATAGCAGAGCGATCGTGTTTAGAAGTTCTGTGATCAAAATATTACAGACAACCCAGGGAGACCAGAGAAGGAGCTTGTGTTCAGTATACAAGATTTGATGGAGGCGCTAAATCCCTTTAGGTAGGCACTAAAATATTTTTATCTCATAACTGTTGAAGAATCCATCTTTGTTGTTTTAGTTGCAAACAACCTATTCATATTTTATCTTGAAAACAATCTTCTTTCTTATGGTGCTAGAATAGAATAGATCACCTGTACTAGGTTTGTTCATGTAACATGAGACCAGTCATGTTATTCTTTTGCTTCCTTCTAGAACAAAGCATTTAGAAGCCAAAATTAAGGCCCAAGTTATAAATTGAATATTATTCCAAAATAACATCCATTTATGGCTGTTAGGATGTATTCTAGGGTCAAGTTAAAGCACTTGTGAGGATGACCCATTTCAGTTTCTGGTGGCCAGCCTCCCAAAGAAAACTACATTCAATATCAGGTGAAAGCCTCAACGGTTGTTCTTTTTCTTCCTTCTACAACAAAGCATTTGGAAGCTCAAATTAGGGCCCAACTTATAAATTGAATGTTGAGGAGGTAAATCCCCTCTGCAGACAAAGGCGATCCCTACTAGCCCAAACCGGGTCTAGCAACAATCATACAATGCTACCATGCAAGCTCCTAATTGAAAATTAAAGACAAATGATGAGGACCTACCTAGATTCCAATGCTAGTGCTTGTAGAAGAGTTGACACTCCCGTTCCTTTGCTCCGGCAGATCACGATCCCCACGATCTCTGTGAATGGACACTTGCACAAAGAACGACACAAACACAAGCATAAAATCCAATAGATGCAACTATATATCAGTCATAAAGGATATAACTCATCATTATTACAAAGAACAATAAGAGTGGAACCATAAAAATAGTCATTTATTAATGATAAACAAAGAAGAATACAACCATAGTTCTGACGTCAAATCCTCCTTTGGCTGGGTGATCAGCAACACATGTCTTGCAAGCTTTGTTGGGAATAGGAACAAGCTTCTCTCTCCTTGGTTATGGGACAAGAATCTCCTTACTTAGATTTGGCCTTATGGGAATGAAGAAGGCTCTTGCAGCATGAAACTCTTGGAAACTTTACAATTCTCAATCTCTGGAACTCTGGAACTAGCTTGCTAAGGAAAATGGACAAGCTTTTATAGATGGAGGAAGGGGAGTTGGGATCATCCACAATAATCATGGGATTGGCTTTATCATCAAATAAGCTTCCATGAGAGGTGGAAAACCACTTCCTCTCTATGGAAACCCGTAGCCAAACCACCCAACTCAAGATAGATTCAGTCCAGGAATTTGTTAGGATGAATCTTCCACCCTTTGTTTGTTAAAAAACACCACTGATTATGGTTGGCGTGAGTGTGAATTTGTGACAGAGTGCCAACTGGCGCGCCCTCTTTGGAGGATTTTCCCCATTGGCACGAGTGCTGCACTCTAGAACCGTGCCAATGGAAAAAGGGATATTTTTATGGGTTTTTAGCAAGAGATGTCTTCAGGGAAAATGAAGCTCAAGTTCAGAGGAATGCAATGCAAGTGTTTGCAGGTCATGTCACTTCTCACGGGTCACGAAATGAGTCCTCCAAGATGCGGGAGAGGGGTAACAGGGACAATGACAAATTGTTGTGTAACAGATGCCCCCTAAAGCATGAGGCCCGAGAGAGAGAGGGGTGAAATGCTTTACAAGAACATGTCCAACCGAAAACACTGCCGCCGGAAAACCTGCGTGGAGAAGTACAACTGATATCTCAAGTACATGATATATGTGGTATGGGCGCAACCATCCATAGCAGAGTACATAAAAATCTAGATCCAAGGTATGGACGCAACCATCTAGTGAGGATCGATAAACATACTCAGGCATGGTCACAGCCATCTAGTGAATGAGTCATGTAATAATCATAATAATCCACAAAATCACAACCTGGATCCCAACAGACAAAAACCAGGGTCTTGCGCTCCATCTCGGCCTGAACAAAGTACAATTCAAGCATGCGAATATAGGAGTCGAAGTCGAACATGGAGGAACATCGTCTGATTACCAGCCAATGATGAAAACTGTTAACAAACGCGAGAGGTACCACCAATAATGACAATGGCCCTCAAGGTACTATAGGTACAATCTACGGCGTGCGAATCAGTGAGCCAGTGTCGAACACCCGTAGAATCGTTCGATCGGAGGCCAATGATGAAAACCTCGCGTCGAACACGAAGAACCTGCCATTGAGGCATGCAGGCTCCAAGGCACCTGAAGGGAGTCTCTAGGTCAACTTCCTAGATAATGAGCTGAAGTTGACAGGAAGTGACCTTGATCGAAGGTGGGCCATAGTGTTTCCCACATCATCGATGCGAGACAGAGAAGGATAATATGTTTGTGAATCAGGATTATGTGAGTCATCAGAGGGAGGTTGATTATTTCGCAGAGGTCAACTTCTCTTGAACATTTCGGCGGCACGATAGTGGACTTGGCAGTATTTGACATCAAATGATCAGAGGTCATCGTGACAAGGCAAAGAGCAGATGAGAGGCCAAACAGGATAACCCAAACCCATGGAGGCAAGTGAAAAATGAGATGAGATGTCCCCACCCAGACATGAATGCAGACAAGTTCCATGTTCAAGAGTGACACACTGCCGACACAACAATGATTTTGGTTCCATTTTCCCCACCATTTCTAGCGAGTACCCCAGTTATTTTTAATGACAAGCTTGACGGGGATAGCATATGCTTGTAAAGTGCCATTTTGACGGAATCTAATGTCATCAAGTTTTAACGATCCTGACGAAGGAAGAACTCGGTGCCTTTTCATGTTTAGAGAGTTTGAAAAGACAGCGGAAAAGTAAACTCCAGGGGTGTCCTTTTTCGTAAAGTTGTGTCTCTCAAGCCTGAAAAAGTATAAAACCATGCTCGAAAGAACTGCCCGACCATTACGATCAAGGAGTACCTTTCATGATTAGTGACTTCGACCTGAAAAAGTAAAAAAGCGACCGAAATCACATTGTTTTGTAACCATTAACGAGCCTGAAATGACAAGGGCCCGATGATCTTTTCGTCTTTACACAGTTGGAAAAGAGTTTAAAGACGACCGCCTTTTATTTACGTTTAACGAGTCAAGAGGAATAACTTGACAATCTTTTCATCTTTAAACGGTCAGAAAAGAGCTGAAATAAGACCTCCATTTTTATTCTCTTTAACGAGTCAAAAAGGGAAAAAATACTCGGCAATCTTTTCATATTTTACGAGTCCGAAAAGAGCTTAAAGGTGACTCGTCCTAGAGGAATGAGTGGTATAAAGGGTAGCAACTATTTCCGACAATGGTGGAACTAATCAAAACATGTAATGGTTAAGAGGCTGGCTAACAAAACCACTCTTAACTGCAGTCCCTTAGGAAAGGAAAACAAGCAAGTGAAAGCATATGATTGGCCAAAGAGATGGTGGCGATGGGATGAAAACAACCAAGGCTCATCTAACAGAATTAGCAGATAAGACCAACAACACGAGATGTAAAATGGGTATGGGTTCATTTTACACAAGCTTGAAACGCATGGGAGAACTCTGCTTGGATTCGGTTTCATGTTTTACACAAGCTTGAAACGGAAAATATGCTTGTTATAAGTTCCGCGATGCCCCAACATCTAATGACACAAAACGAGGTCACATGCCCCCCAGCTTCATTGCAATTCCAACCAAAGTGGATGGAATGAAGGTTCACTTTCGAGATCTTGGAAAGACTCGACTTGTATTTTACGAGATCTTAAGCAAAAGACTCGATTTGGAAAGGGGGTTGTTTCATTTTTTAATGAGGTTGACACAGTAAAAGAACTATCCTCATAACCGTTGTTTCATTTTTTAACGAGCTTGACACAAGATCAGGAACTATGCTCGAACCAGACCCAGATTCATTTTTAAAGGAGCTTGACATAGGAAAGCGAACTATGCTCCGAACGAACTTCATCATACTGAATAGGAAGTCGTTGCTTCCAAGAGTGTCACTCCCGGTGGAAGGACAACATCTTGGAAGTCAGGACCCAATGCCCCTAGGACACTATGCATGACGATAGCATCACTGGATACATGCACAGGATAAGTAGCCACGTAGTTGACCTACGGTGGGGCAGATACAACTGGTGGATAAAAACTAGGAGGGGATGACAACTACGCAGGAGGCACCGGGGGACTAAACAACGATAATTGATATACAGTCACGATCCTTCCATCGTGTGGAAAGCAAACCACACGGAAAAGGGAAGACATAAGGGCCCCCATGGCATAAACATAGTCATGGCCAAGGAGAAGACTGAAATCTAAAGCACCTTGGGTAACCAGTATGTCTATATAGACGGTTTTGCCTCCCAAAGTAATAGGGAACTTCGGAAGGATCCCTAATGGTTGACTAGTTTCTTTGTCAAACGCTAACAGATTCTATGTGACCGGCACAAGCTGTGGGGAGCCCAAAGCTTGCCAAGTAGTGGAAGGCATAAGACTAACAGATGCACCCTCATCCAAGACAGTGCCAGGTACTACCTTATCATAGGCATGTACTGTAATTTGGAAAGGCACATGGGATGGAAGGCGGAAGGCGGTCAAATGGCTCCAGTAAAAGGAAACAACTGAACTACTTGGTGGGGGAATCGTATGATTACCCCCTGCTCCAAAGAAGGACTCTCAGGATCAGCTGGGATAGGAGAGTCATTTTCGGACTCAGGAGAATCTGACGAGACGAGAAGAACATGAGCATGATGCTCTTCTGAAACAGAGTGATTGACGGGTGGTGAACCCGAGTCAACACTCTTTCCGACCAATGGTTGGTCTGGAACAGGCGTATCACAGCCAGGTTCAAAAAGAGGAGCCCGGACAAGAGAAGAATCTAAGTCAATCTCTTTGTTGACAGGGAGAGGGTCTGAAGAGAGCCTCTGATAACCAATGGGGAGTTGGGGTGAAGAAGCTGTAAGACTTTCCAAAACAGCGGAAGCTTTATCCATGAGCAGACAAAGGTGAAGGAGATGGCTGTCTTCACATAGCCTACAGGGGAATCGAATCTTCCCTTTGTTCTTACCATTGCCAGTTGATAGGGTAGCATCTCCATGAGCTTCAGAGGATGATGAGGGGCAGGCCGGATCATGATACCATACTTCTAAGATCCTAGGAATGCTAGGACAATCACGAAGGAGATGGTCACCCTTGCACAACTTACAAGGAAACTTAACCTTCCACAGAGGAGCAGAAGGAGTTCCGACCTGAGCTGTACTTGGGGCAATAGCTGCACTTTTAGCCTCTCGCTTATGAGACTTCTTCTTCTTCATCTTCTTCTTCTTCTTCTTAGCCACCTGGTTACTTGAATCCAGACTTTCACTAGGCGAAGTAGAAGATGAGGACGTAGAAATAGGCGAAGAAGGGGAGAGGTCCACCTTGGAATCAACATGATGTTGTTTGGGTGGAAGAACTGATTGACCAATAGTTGAGACATTAGAGACCATAGAGGTTGAGAACAACCAAACAGGCAACCCAACAGTTAACCAGGAAGGGACAACATTGCCATGTAAGGAGCACCAACATTCCCAAAAGGAGGAAAATGACCAGGATTCCCGTCGGAGGGGATTCCTGGGTTGGTGAACTCTGGAAAAGTTGCCATCAAAAACTGAAAATCACACACGGGGCTGAAAAAGAGCCAAGACACACAATCAAATGACCAAAAAGCAGAATCTAACAGGGCGTGTGATTGCGCGTGATTTAATTTTAAGACACCAGGACATAACTTGACCTTTTCATCTTTAAAGAGTCGATAAAAGGACAAAAAGATTGCTCTAATCGCCTTCGAATGTTTAATGAGCCTGAAGTGACAAGTGCTCAGATGAGCTTTTTCTTTTAGGGAGTCCGAAAAGGATCAAAAGTGACTACTCTGGAGAACTAGGCAAAAGGTTTACCAGACAATCCGTAAAACTACATATACACCTTGGCAATCGTATGGAAACCAAGGAATTTTCGTACGACAATCAATCTTCCCGAATGTTGTGTTTGGTGTGTTACGGGTCATAAGGAGGCAGACATGGCTTCCTGTGGATAAAGGATGATAACCTAGTGGGGTCCCCCCATATACTCGATGGTACGTGGGAGCACAATTCCGTACTAGACCACTATTGAGTCACAGAAGGAGGAATCACCCAACCTTGAGTGGAAACAAAAGTGACTAGGTTTAACGACACCGGAGCACGTCTCTAGCCTAGACCTATAAACAATGTGCGTTATGTTCCAATGCGTTGTTAGATTGATTCAGTTCATATTAAAGTTGA